>JACEGR010000540.1:0-250035 GCA_014170235.1 Listronotus bonariensis
CGGGGCGCCGTAAAGGATAGCGGCGCCTTTGTATAAAATAGTCCGATTGCAGGCGGCTTTTTTATGTTTTTTTGTATTATTTTCAAAGGGTTTGCGCTTTTAAAATGTTCTTACTATAGTTGTTACCATTTTAAGAGCATAAAAGTGTTTTTTTTTAATTGCGTGACAATCGTCGAAGGCTACTATGACTAATGCCTCAGTACTAGATTAATGTAGGTGCCCTAAAAGAGCAGTGGCGTAGCGTGCTATGGGCAGGGGAGGGGCGGCTGCCCCCACTCCTTTGTTTAAGCGCCGCCTCAATCAGTGGCACAGTCATACATTTTTCCCTGGAGGGTTTCAGCAAGTACTTTAATTTTCAAATTTAATAAAATTATATAAAATTTCATATAAAACTAATAGCGCCGGCGCTAAAAGGTCATTTAGTCGTTTACGCAAAATACAGCTATAACAAAGAACCACTATTGGCGAACAGAAGCTAAACGATTTAGCCCCAAATAAGCATCGAGTCAGTTTATGCTCTTGATGTTGACTTTGACACAGTTTTGGATAAAATGAAAAGTGTCAAGACCACGGCGGGCGTATTTTTGACCAGAATTCCTTCGTCTACCTGCCTAAGAAAAAGGGCCAGATAAGGACATGTACATTTTTGACCAGGGATATTAAATTGTATACCTACTTTCCGGTACTACGGTATGGCGGGCGCCCGACAGGGTAATTAAAACAGTTTTAGGGAATTACGAATGGTTAGTTCATAAGCAAGTCCTTTTTTTAAAATTCCTTAATTAAATCCAAAACTAATGCACCACATAACACTAAATATATAATAGAAAGTTTTATGGAAGCCCATGAATACAAGTTCGAACGCAACCAACAATACATTATAATTTAAGTTAGGAGCATACCCAAGGGAGGGCGCCAGCTGTTAAAATAATTGCAAATACATTTAACTCGTCAACAGACAGATCTGCAGATCTGCTATTCTTTGGGTCTTTCCATGGCGTCGGTTATTCCTTTGTAGATGCCGCAGTTTTTGAGCTTTTTGCGCATTACTGATAATTTTGTGTTTCAAGTGTGTTTTTTTATAAAAATACTTAATTTCGTTAAAAAATCAATATGGAGTGTTATCGTTATCGAATTAAAAAGTGTGTTGCACCTAATTGTAACGATACGAGTAGCAAAAGACATAGTTTTTCGAAAGATGACAAAGAACTTTTTCAAAAATGGATTGATCAAGTGGGGAACCCAATTTTAAAAACAAAAACATTTGAACAAATTTATAAAACGTATGTGGTATGTGAAAAACATTTTTGTGAAGCAGAGCGCGTACCGGGAACAAAGAGAGGGTTACGGAAAACAGCATATCCTACAGAATATTTACCAATAAGTAAGTTTTTGTCTTATTTTTTAATTTAATATATTATCAAATACGTACATATTACTTTTAAGTTTTACTATGTATTTCCAAAATATTTTCCCTCTCCCAAATTATACATTAATTAAGAGGATGTTCAATTTTTTATTACATTAGTATTGTAACTTTCCACATTTATTATCAAAACAGTGGATTTATCATAGGATTAATCTTCTTATGTAATACTTTAGGTAATGAGCAAAATGTTTCATTAGTTGCCACACCAAAGAGGTCGTTAGACACTAACAATGATGCTGTAGATGCTTTAATTACTTCACCACATTCACCTTTAAAGAAATTTAAATTAAATTTTGGTAAGTACATATTATACAGGGTTATTTTTAAGTTGGTATTTTCCTCTTAACACCGTATAGAATGCAAGAAAATAAAAACGTTTTTTAAATAAAATTTTGTTCAAAAATGCTTCATTTCCAAGATACAGGGTGTTAAAGTTTAAGGAAAAAAATGCATTTTTTTATCATAACTTTTCTACCACTTAAGGTATGTCTACAAAATTTGGTACACATCTTTTAACCATTACGTTACATTGTTTGATGTAAAAAAATTTAAAAGAATTTACTAGTGGCGTTTGAACAAAATTTGTATTGAATTTTTTCAAGAAAAAATAGTATGTCACTGCTTTTTCTTCGTATCAATATTATTTTTAGAATAATCATTTACTTTGGAGGTAATTTGGTCTCTTGATATTTTTCTGTACCACGAACGGTTTTCGTTTAAAAAAATAAAAACCATTTAATGCATGGCAAAATCGCTAAAATCTGATTTGGTGTTTTGTATGTAATATATATTTTTTCCAATATGAATCAAATTAGGGTCAAATAGTTACAGTACTTTAATTAAAATTAAATAAAAAAATGTCAGTAGGTTTAATTTTTAATGAAAACCGTTTGTCCTGCCGACAAATATTAAGAGACCAAATTAACTTCAAAGTAAATGATTATTCTAAAAATTATACTGATTCGAAGAAAAAGGAGTGTACTGTTCGAACGCCACTGGTAAATTTTTTTCAAAACTTTTACAGCAAAAATGTAACGTAATGGTTAAAAGATGAGTACCAAATTTTGTAGACATACCTGAAGTGCTAGGAAAGTTATGATAAAAAAGCATTTTTTTCTTAAAACCTTAACATGCTGTACAACATACAAAGAAACGAAGCATTTTTAAACATAATTTTATTTGAAAAATGTGTCTTAAGAGGAAAATACCAACTTAAAAGTTAATTTGTATATTTGGATTATTATTTTTTTAAATTAGTAAGTTTTCGTAAGATATTTTAATTTGGTATATTACCAAATATTTACTTATGCTATATATTTCCAGAATATTATTATTATTTTTTTGACATTGAATATGAAAACAAAGTGAATTTATTATTTTGTATTAACCTCTTTATGTAATACTTCAGGTAATGAGCAAAATATTCCACTACTTGCTGCACGGAGGAGGTCATCAGACAGTAACAATGACACTGAAGATTCAATTACTTCACCATGTTTACCTTTAAAGAAAATAAAATTAAATCTCGGTAAGTACATAAATATATTGATTATTATTTGTTTTTATAAGTAAGTTTTCATTAGATATTTTATTTTAGGATATTACCAAATATTTCAATAACTTCAATACTAACCTTGTATTGCCACTGGTATTTTTTTTTTTTTTGTTAATTTTTGCAGCAAAAATGTAATTTAATGGTCAAAAGAAGTGTACCAAATTTTGTGTAAAGATCTGGAGTGGTAGGAAAGTTATGATAAAAAAAGGCATTTTTTTTTCTTAAAACCTCACTACCTTGTAAATATAAAGGGCTAAAGAACTTTGGTAGTTGGCCTTAGATATTGTCTTAATAAATTATTTATAAATAAATAAATATTTATAAAATAATTGAAATGTTACAACTTATTTTTTAGATAATGTATCTGGCCCATCGAATGTATCTGTGAACATTCCGAAAGCACAGATACCTACAAGCAGTACTGTTCCAATAAGTAAGTCAATTTAGCTTTTGTTGTTTAGTAGATACCAAAGCAATGTGATTTGTATTTGTACCTATGCTTTAGGCAATCAAAATCAGATAAGGTCTTTAAAAAAATATTGTCTATTTTTTATTAAACAGTGTATCTTCTTAGGTTTGCTCCATATGGAAAACTTTTTTATTATAAATTTTACAAGAAAAAGTTATCCTTTAAAAAAACTTCATACTTATTTTAATGTAAGTATACACTAATGACCAAACCCAAATTTTAAAATTAATAAAAGTTTTTTTTTAAAAAAGAACAAATATTTTTCTTTAAAAAAATCAATATTTTGAAAAATAAAGGTACTTTTCTCTTGAGCAAAATTCATATTTTTTAAGATACTTCGTATACCACTGAAAAAAATTAATACCTGATGGATGAATTTTAGGTATGAGACCATGCAGAACTTAACAGTAAAATTAATTAAAGTTTTCCAAAGGGTGCAAACTTAAGTAGACACACTGTATTTTACCTTAATATGTTCATAACTATTATTAGAATGTTTATTTTCGTTTTTAGTTAAAGTGCCATTACCGGGCCCATCTAATGTATATGTATATGGGTATTTCAGAACAACCAATTCCTCAGAGCAGTACCACTGCAACACGTAAGTCAATTTAGATGTTGTTTGGTAGATAAGAAAGTAATGTTTTTGTTTCTGTACATAAATATTTTCCGGCAATTAGATTCATATGATATATTAAAAAACCGCTTATTTTTATTACACTTATAGGGCGTTCCAGAAAAAATGGCCAATCTTTCGGATTCATATACAGACTGTCCACAGATGGGGTTTACAAGAGAACAAATGAATAAAAAAATCACTTTTCAAGAAAAAGTTATTCTTCATAAAGATTTGAAAGTTGAAAACATGATTTTTCTCCATAAGCAAACTACCCTTATTTTTAATTTTTAAACAAAACTTTATTTAGAAAACTTATAAGGAATAGCATTTTAAAGGACTTTATTTCCTTTACGAGTTTGATAAACTGATTTTGGTGTTATCGAAAACTTAATCATTTTACATTTTTTAAATAAAATAGCTCTAAAAGTCTCATAATGTGCTTTTCAAATACATGCTTTTACCCCAAATTATTACACAACACAATTTTTCAGCTGTAAACGAATATGATAAAGGCGTCTTTGCCAGATTATAGAGAGAAACTTTGTATTATTATTTCTGTCAATTACAAATTTTATTCTTAAGAAACTTTATAAATGACATTTAAAAATTGAAAATATGGTTTGTTTACTTTTGGAGAAGTCATGTTTTTCTAGCTTTTTTTTAACCCTGTATACAAAATTAATATTTTCTCTTTGTAAATCAATTTTTTTACCAGAAATTTTAATTAGGCATAACTTTTTGTCGAAATTTTTTTTTATCCATTTGTAAACTTCTTCCGTGGACAATCTGTAGAACAAATAAAAATAATATGACAAGTTCCTATACATTTTTTTCTTAAGTCCCTCTTTATAGAGATATGTGCCCTGAAAGGATGCCACAAAAATCGTTTTTTTTAATAACTCTTAATAGGCATACACACAGTCGAACTTCCTTTCATTCAGGCCGAATGGAAGACATGACTGATCGTGTGTATGCTTATTTATACCACCTGGTATAATTATACATAATATAATTTTAAATATTTTCTAATATGATCTAATATTAGTTAGGATTTCTTAAAATAGTGTCCTTGAAAAACATTTACATTCTTTCGTTTGCCAGGGGCGGACTAACCCTACCACAACAGTGCAAATTACACCCTGTATAATAAATAAATAAAAATAGTATCTTTGGATACCGTGAACCAAGAGCTGAGCTAAAAAAATATATTCCTGTTTAATGTTAATAAATAAAAGCATTTTGCGGTAAAAACAAGCTTTTTTAGTAGGGGTATTTACATTACGCATCGGTCCCGCTATGTTGTTACTTTACTGCCTATGTTTTTTGATTTGACCAAATGTGTATACATTTAATAAATATGTAATAAATAATTTTAAACATATATACTTTTTGCTTTTAGAAATTAGATATTTTAATGAAATATTGCCCTAATTTTTTAAATACAGCTAAGAAAAGTAAATCTCAAATTTTACAATTTATACTGTAATAGCAATAACACTCTCTCTAAACATCTTGTGAGCATAAGACATTAAAAAATAGCCAAATAGCTTAGAGGGTGAAAAATTTGTTTTTGAAATTGCAACATTACATTCTACAATTTGTTATTTTTAGATGAAATTTCTCTTTCAAGTACTTCCAAAACAAATATGGATGAGTCCAGTAAATGTACTACTCCAAAGAGAACAACCCTACCTAAATATTGTACGAGAAAGTGTAAGTATTATTTTTTAATACATATAATACTCCTTAATTTAAAAAAAATTAACATATATTAATAATAAAGTAATTTTTATTGAACTTTTCTTTTGTGTCTTTAAGTCTAACTTATTTTCTTCTCGTTTAATAAGAACTTTATGTATCTCTACTATTTGTCCTTTGCTGCAAACATTGGCCTAAATTTTGGATGTAACATTTAAAGGAAAAGCCACACAATGGCAATGTGACAAATTAGTATTTTAGTTTTTTGTTGTGTTTTTTTATTTAACTTCGACTTTTGTGTATTTGTATGACAAGTCGATAAGCCGTTTCTTTTTTTGTACTAGTTTCAGTGATGAATAGGTTACTATATATTTAGTTCTCATGCATCCTCACAGAGTCCAACAAGATATGAATATCCTATTTTTTTTGTTTTTTTCCTAATATTAAGGCTGTATGACGTTTTTAAAGGTATATACAGTGGCGGCAAACTAATTGGAAACGATACTTAAAAAATAATTTAATAATTTTTATTTCAATGATACTTTTATTGTACTTTAACTTTTTTATTTTTATAAATAATCAAACATCTACAAACATTGAAATAAAATTTAAAATTTCTCGTATACATTTCTGTATAAAAGTTATTAAATTGTTTTTAAGTATCTTTCCCAATTAGTCTGCCGCCACTGTATGTCATTTTTCTTGAAATCTTGAATTATTTATTTTTATGTCAATAACACCAATTTTAGTTAAGAGGGTACTGGTATATTAGTACACAAGCTTTAAGCATTCATGAACTTTTATAATGTTACAAAAATGTTTTCGTTACATGAGCAGACATGTGGTCAGTAGTACATTAAAGTGTTTTTACTTTTATATTTTGTCCATATATTCTCTCTTTTAATTAAAGTACATATTTTATATATTTTTTTATTTTTAGTGACAAAAAGTACTAAAGGTGCACTTAGTCTAGTAGATGTTACAAGGCAATCTCAACTGTCTCCAAAGGCAAAAATTTTGTATAAAAGGGTAGTGGACTGGGGCCTTAAGGTATCAAACTCAAACAGCCGAATTAAATCCTACCAAAAAAAAAATTAACAGTGCCATAGAATTTTCGGAATCAATAAACTTGGACAAAATTTTTAACAAAGTTAATAATGCTACTTACCATTTTATTGTTTCACAAATAAGGACTAATATGGTTCAAAGCATTTCAAAAACATTTGAACCACTCCGACGAATACGGTTACCATGAAAAAATTACTTTAGACTTATTTTTTTAGTTAGTATAATTGTTTATTTTATGATACCAACACAGAAATATACATTTGCAGTTTTAAGAGGTGTTTTTTGTATGAATATTTATATGTATTTTATAAAAATTAAATCGTTCATTTCAAAAACAGTATACATATATACAATTTTGTGTAGCTCAAAAAATATGTTTCATTTGGAATATATGCATGAATGAAAAGAAACCATTATTTAAAAAAGAAAGCACATAAATACAATTTGTGAAGAATAAAAAGGAAAATCTCATTGGTCTGCAAATTAAAAAAATATATATCAATCGCATAAACCTAATTAAAAAAAAATGTGGTTTTTGAAATAAACGATTTACTTATTTAAAATAGTAAATTAAGATAAAATAAAATATTAAACAGTGATATTTTACTTATCTTAATTGTTTATGACTTAAATAAAAATTAATATAATAAATATTTTTCCATCTATTATAGATAACCAGCACATTTTTTTACCCTTTATAACTAAAGAGCTAATTTAAAGTTATTTTAAGAAATTATGTAAAAGACATACTAACCAAAACATAAAATTGGTTGAATAAAACATCAATAAAATATATGTGTTTTGGTTAGTTCTGTTTAGTACATATGCACGGTTTACAAACTTTAAAAACTTAAAAAAATTGGTAAGTCAGTGCAGTGAATTTCCATTAGATAATCAACAAAATGTTAAAGTTTTACTCTATTTCTTTAAGAAACTCAAAATTACCATTTTTAAGTTATCTTGTTATACTACTTATACAAAAGATATACTGTGTGTCCCAACTTTATTTTTACACAAAATAACTTCAACCCTGTATGTATTAAAAGAAAGCTTAAAATCAAACATGTTTAAAAACATTTTTGTGTATTCTCAGTATTGCTAATTATTATAACGGGTAAATTAAAAAAAGGTTTTGATTTAAATAAGCTTTTTTTACGTGAAAACCCTGTACATTTTGACAAATTTTACTACAACTAATTCTACATCAAAAATTTATGATATACTATTTATCTATCAACACCATACTTATCAAAAAGTAAAATGTCAAGGAATTTGATAGCCTGCATATCACTAGCACCATTTATTTACTTATCAGACAGAAATTCTGGCTAATGTCAATAAAAAAATTATCGGACATAAATTTTTGACCAGAACGACTTGACAATACATACGTGTGAAAGCTAAAAACTGAAAATAGAAGAAAATATAATCAATTTTTGACCGTTTACATTAGCCAGAATTTCTTTCTGACATAAGTTATCATGCAATAAATGTCAAATGTAAACACACCATTAAGAACACATGATAATTTATATATAGTGCATTATACATTTTTGATAGAAAATTTCATAACGAGGTAAAATTTGTCAAAACCAAGGGCGTTTCATTTAAAAACCAAATATCTGAGATACAAGATATAGTTTTTAAGCTTTTTTGAATCTTGTACAAGGGTCAGGTTATTTCGTGTATAAATAGAGTTGGGACACCCTGTATTCCATATTCACAATACAGATTAATTTAAATCCCGCGGTAAATATTACTTTCCTAATAACACTGTAGATGGCGCCACTGGTCAAAATTGCTTGTGAGTAGTTAGGATCCTACGTGATGCATCTTTGTAAAGTTGCCTAGGTTAGGAGCATATCCGAGGGATGGCGCGATTAACATTATATCAAGCAAATACACGGCAGTTTCTATTATATATTTAGTGTTATGTGCTAATGCACACTATACCCTGTTTCGTTGCAAGCGAGAGTAATAAATCATTTTATTTTCTACTTCTAATACATGTAATGGGAGTTGGACATTGGTGGGGATGGTCACATTCGCTTGGGCGATTGATAAGGTTTGTTACTAGGAGCTATGTCTTGGTTAGTGGATTTGTTATTGAGCTATTATTCAAAAATGACGTATATGTCACCGCGTCGAAAAAAGTATTTTGTACGCGCTTCCTGCCTCCGAATGCCTCTGTTCCAGACCGGAAAACAATTTTTAAATGGGTGCTAACTTAAGGGCCACTGGTTCTTGACTTTCCTAAATCAAGACAGCGATCCGGAGATGAAACTGCTGCTATTCCTCAAGACATGGTGATAAAGGTGATGCGGAACTTCTAGGAACGCCTTCGCATGTGTGTCGCTGCTAACGGCCGTCACTTACACGATATAATTTTGAAAACATAATTTAAAAAACCTTAAAGTGTGCTCTTTTTGAAAATAATAAAAGTTTAGCTTCATATTTTATAGTAGACTTTTTATTTGCTACCCAAATGTGGGAGTCCATTTATACTAAAATATATATAAAATTTATATACCGTATTTAACGCAATTCGGTGTATTTCTACCTGCTCTTTGCACAGAGACTGGTGCGCCTATGGTTTACAACCTTCTAACCGTCCCGAGACATTTTTATTACTATCTCTTGCAAAAAAATAGAGTATAACAAATGGTAAATTCTGGTAAACAAGTCCTTTTTTTTTATTTCTTAATTAAACTAAGACTAATACACACTTTATAAATCTACTTAAGAATTACCTATATTCAGACCTTTATCATTAAAATTACACCCTTTATAAAAATCATTGATTTTTGCCAAAATCATGGAAAATTACTTAAAATTCTACAAGAGCAAACTTTCACAAAAATATATTTTCCTTAGTTTTGGAGTAGGAGTAACTAAAATTTAATATACAAAAGTCAGACCCAGAAGTCGTGTTGACCGAAGTTATCTTCCATATTCTTAAATAATACCTGCATCCTTTTGGTCGAAAATGCGTATAAGATTACCCGCCCCCTTTTACCTCTGGTCGAAATTACATGTGTTTTTAGGTTCTATTCCAAACTTGGTCGAAATTACATCCGCCCCAAGACCAGGCGTTTTTTGTTTTAAAAATATTTGTTTAATTAAAATCTTTTAAAGTGCGTTTTGGTTTAGTTAAGTCTTATTTTGTATTTGTTTGAGCAAAAATATGTTTTAAAAATGTTTTTTTATTTAAAAAATTTAAAAAAAGGTTTTAACTAAAAAACTATAAAAAAATTAATCGGATTATTTAGTTTTTATATATAGTGAGGTATGATAACATTGATATCAAAGGATTTTTAAAATAATTTACATTTTTATTCCTACATAACTCATTTTAATGTACTTGCCTTGGTGCCAGCAAAACAATATTTATAAGTATACTGCTCTCTGAAAAGTTAGGCCGCCCCAATAATAGTTCGCCCTTCTGCATGTTGCAGGTTTGCTGGTAATGCCACTTTGGGGATAAAGGAACACACTAACGAAATTTTAATTTTAAGCAATATATTTAATTTATAATAATGAATTACTCACAACGCATTTTTCGCGATTAAGGTTTAGGACATACAGGGTACAGGGTGTCCCAACTCTATTTATACACCAAACAACTTTGCCCTTGTACAAGATACAAAAATAAACTTAAAATAAAAAATGTTTTTCGGATACACTCTTTTTATTAACGGTACTAGTTATACTAGGTGTCTCAAAAACGTAATTTTTGTTGTCAAGTGGGTTGTTTTAAAAGGAACACCCTAAATATTTTAACAAATTTTGACTTTGTGTTAAATTCTATATCCAAGGTGTATAACAAAAATTATTGCTGGTTTTTGAGATATCAGCAGTATGCTGATATAATAGTAAAGAAAGAAAATAATATTTCGGTTTTAATTATTTTTAAATAATTCTATCACTGTCAGAGTGACAAATAATATAATAACATGTAATTGTAGAAACTACTAATAGGCATGCCAGCAATTTGCTTTATTTTAAACACATATTTAGGGTAAAAGCCGGATAGTTGCTCCACTTTTCGAAAAAGCTTTATTTTTTGAAATATGAACTTTCTAAAAATTATTTAGGATGTATCTCAAAAGATAGGTCTTTAATCTTTTATAATAGCCTATTTTTGTATAGATAATTAACCATGGTTTTAAATAAATATTGTTTTATTTCACCTCTTAAAAAAGGGATAGTTGCCTAATATGGCGGATAGTAGCCTATCGTGAAAAATGCTTCGGAGGATACTTGCCTCGTGCGGGGTTAGTAGCCTCGGCGTGATTTTTAGTTTGAATAAAAAGAAACTCCTAATAACTAAAGTAATCTTTATCCTTTTTATAAACAGTCTTTATAATTTAAATACTGAGATCTTTTATGAACTAAAATTTTAAATAATAATTAACATTTTTAAATAGTTTTTAATTTTATTGATTAAACTTATAAAGATAAAAAAACTTAAAGTTATATTGGTTATTATAAAATATTAGTATCTTTCTTAAAAATAAAAACTTAGGTAATCAACTTAGTTACTAAACCTTAATTTTTACTGGAAGCTAAGGCTTCCAGTAGTTTTTAAATCTAGTACACGTCTCATACCTCCACATTCTACACGTCTTACATTAAATCCATTGATTTAGTCAAATTGTAATTCTCAAAGCATTCCACGCAATATTCATCAATTGAAACTGTTTTAGTCGAATTAGCATTTTTTTTTCAATATCTCTTGAGTATATTTTATCGATTTTTCGACATTAATTCTTTTGAGTGGTAATCCTTTGGTAGCATTAATTTTTCTCATTTTTTCTCGCAACTCTTTCAAAGCTAGTGCTAAGCTCTCTTCCGTCCATTTGATGTTCCGTGGAACCACGCCTAGTTTACGTTTATATTTTCGAGGCATATTGCTCGTCTAGAATGAATACAATAAAGTTAAATAGATTATTACTTTATTTAAAACAAGTTACAATCACAGAAAAAACCATAAAAAAATAAAATCCGTCTTTGCTTGTAAAAAAATGTTTAGCTAATCTAAAGGCAACTATCCGCGTAAATATGTAAGGCGACTATCCTTTTTGATGCGGATACTTGCCCTTTTTATTTGCGAAATAAATACAAGTTATTTAACAATAAAACATATTAAACAATGTAATTTAAACTCTAATGCATGCAAAGAAACAAAAAGTTTACCGAAACCTCGATCGGTAAAAAAATATTTAATAGAAAATACTTACCAATATAATTATATCGCCCGTTAAAGGTCCGCCACAAAAGCTTTTTGCTGATACGCGCAAAACACATTCGCGTATTTCGATGGCTTATCCGGCACTGAGGCCTGCGGGGGATCACCACTTATTGTAGTAAAGGGCCAGCGCAACTTAAACTCCTAACATAGTGTATAAAAAATTGGGGCATGTATCCCCCGAGGCAACTATCCGGCTTTTACCCTACTTAATTTCACAGAAAAAAACAGCAATACGTCAATTATGGCTGGTTTTACCTATTAGTCGTTCTTACAATGGAAGATAATTAACTACATAAATGTATATTATTTGTCACTCTGTCAGTGACCAAATTCAAAGATATTCAGATCGGGTAAAATTTAGGTAAAATAGTATGAGTAGTATCACTTAAACTACTTTTTGGCATTACAATAATTGTGGTGTAAATTTTTGGTTCTTAAATGGAAAGGATGGTCATTTTGGACTGCCATTCTTCAAGCTTTCACCAAGTAAATGCTGTGAGTGCCTTAGGGCTCAGTTCTGGCACCAACATTGTTTCTTCTTCACATCAACGACCTGCTCTCGTCCACAACTAATTCCATTCATAGTTTCGCCGACGATAGTACTCTTCACTCCAGTTTTCAGGTTCCTAAACCCATCACTAAACCTGATTTGGAAAACAAACGCAGAGCGATGCGGATATCTCTTTCGCAGGATCTTAATTTAATATTGGATTGGGGCGCCAAAAATCTCGTCCATTTTAATGCATCCAAAACACAAGCATGTTCCTTGTCGCGAAAAGAGTCATTAAATACTCATTCTCTACTTATGAGCGGCCAAGTTTTACAGAGCAAAGACACCTTCAATCTTGTGGGCGTCACATTTGAAAGTAAACCTAACTGGCATAAATACATTGTATCTATAGCCACGGGGTTCAAAAAAGCTTGGATTTCTCCTTCTAGCCAAAAAGGTTTTTTTCGCTTCTAATTTATACACTTTATATGTGCCCCAAATCCGACCTCTCTTGGAATATTGTTCTCATATCTGGGGCATGGCGTCCCCACAATCCTAAGCATTCTTGATTCCATTCAAAGAAAAGGTACTCGTCTTATTATTAATCCTTCACTTACAGAAGACTTTCCTCTCTTGCCCATCGTTGGGCTATCGGGGATTTATCGCTTTTTTATAGGCATTGCCGCGAGTATGCATCCCTATACGGTCCAACTGGATAGGCCCGAACTTCCCACTTTGTTTGTTCTTTTATCCCTAGAGTTTCTAGAATGTGGAACCTGCTGCCCGCGGAGGTCTTGCCTTCCCCCAAATCTTTAAGTCCCGTGTCAATAAAACTCCCTCTTACCTCGCTTAAGACATCCACGGTACGTTAGTATTTAGGCTTTTAGCCTAAATACTAACGTACCGTTTGTCCAAAGATAAAAAAATTGCACCTCGTTTTTAAAGCCTAGTAAAGTACTGAATCAAAAGGCCCTAAAAATAAGGGCCAACTTGACCCCGTATCTTTAAAAAATAATAAAATATTGAGAGTAAACCCTCGGTACTTACAAGAAACCTATCACAGCTGCAAGGGAGGGAATTTAATTGGACAATTTCTCGGAGCAGAAGCCGTGGAAGTACCTATAAAAAGCGAAAGATATCCTACAGCCCAACCATGAGCAGGAGAAGGAAGCCTCTCTGTAATCAAAGGATCGTTACTAAGGCAAACAGTTCTTCTTTAAGTGGAATTAAGAATGCTCAGTGTTATGGGGGCCACCATTTCCCGGATATGACAACTGACCTTACTTAGTTTTGCTAAAGATTGTACCCTCTACTTTGCTATTTATTTTTTTAAGCCTGACTTGGGAAGGAAGTGCAAGGTAAGGCCTACATCTTTTTCATTGGCCTCTTAAATTCTGGATTAAGTTGCTAAAACTCTTGTAAAGTATGCTTTTATGACACAATAATTTTAATAGCTATTTACATAAATAGCTATTAAAATTATTGTGGGCGTTACTAGGACTATACCATTACCTGACCTGATTGGCATTATAGTCCAGTAAAGCCCGTGGGGCATACAATGCTTTATGTTTTACCCAAAAAGAGTTTTTCAATGACTAATTACATTATTTATTCGCAATATAAAAAGTAAGTTGCATCTGTACCTGTATACGTAAGTAGATAATGACTGTTGTTAAGTTTGACTTTGATGTTTCTATCAGTTAGTCAGTTGGCATTTTTTATTTAACGATTTGCTCAAAATGGAAGAAATTCCACAAAATATAAGAGAAAAGGCCATAAAAGCGACCGAAAATCTTTTGCCAGTTAACTCAAGGCAATAGTATGATCGAGAGTATGGCATATTTGGTATTTGCAAAGATGCGAACGCAATTTTTCAAATAACCGAAACCGTTTTAATGGCATATTTTCAGGAACTGGTAAGTTATTGATTTTATTTTAATACATATGTTTAACAAACTTTATTATTTTTTGTATAAACTTGATCTTTATTGTGAGAGAAATAAAATTAAATAAGCAATAAAATTTCCATATTAGCGCATTAGGGCATTATAAGCGGGCATTATCATAATGCCCGCTTATAATGCCCTAGTGTGATAGCAGGTATTATTGCTACCATAACATATTCCATTTCTAAGGTATTACAGATCAATAATATATGGGTAAAATATAAAACTTTTTTCATACTGACGTTTTAAGCCCTACACTCTCTATATATCCTAAATTTAACCTCATAATAGTATATCTGGAAAAGTCCCCATCTTTCCACATTGCTTCTTATATATTCTAAAAAAAAGGATATAATTTTTTTTTATAATATAATTTTGTTACAAGCATATTTGTATTACCACTTTTCAAATATAACTGTTTTTCAAAAATAAACTTAAGGGCTGGATTATTTAATTGACAGTTACTTCTGAACGTAATTAGCAGGGTAACCGTATTCTCTACTTATCCCCAAATTCTGGTAATCGCTTTTAAATTGATTTATAGGCCTGCACGCAGTTCATCCTGCAATTAATTGTGCCTTTTATTCATTAATTTTTACCGGAAATCCCATTAACTTTTATGACTTTGATGCTATCACAAATAAATATCAACTATGGAACAATGAAACTACTACTCAGTGGTTCCTGCTGATTTTTATGGGTGAAATGAAGTATTTAACGCTAAAAATTAAAGTAACAGCAGGATTTTTATTATTATTCTTGGGACAAGACGAAACATTTTTCTGTCGTTGAAAGTCTCCAGAGAAGACAAGAAATCATTTTTTCCGCTTTTGACTTTTTTTCTTTATCTTTGGACAATCCACGAAGGCTGAAAGCCTAAATACTAACGTACCGTGGGTGTCTTAAGCAGGGTAAGAGGAAGTTTGTTAACATGGGACTTAAAAACTTGAAGATTTGGGGGGAAGGAAAGACCTCCGTTGGCAGCAGGTTCCACAGTCTAGAAACTCTAGGGATAAAAGAACGAACGAAATGGGAAGTTTGGGGCCTGTCCAATTGAACTGTATAGGGATGCATACGCGCGGCACCACGAGTTCCTCTGTTGGGAACTGCAAGAGGAGGGACTATACTGGATAATTCGTCGGAGCAGAAGCCGTAAAAGTATCTATAGAAGAGCGATAGATCTCCCACAGCTCGACGATGGGCAAGAGAAGGAAGTCTTTGAGTAAGTAAAGGATCATTAATAAAACGAACAGCCCTTTCTTTGAATGGCATCAAGAATGCTGAGGGTTGTAGGGGATGCCATTCCCCAGACATGAGAACAATATTCTAGAGAGGGTCGAATTTGGGACACATACAAAGCACAGGATGAGTGTTTGATGACTTTTTTCGCGACAAGGAACATGATTGTGTTTTGAATGCATTAAATTGAACGAGATTTTTGGCGCCCCAATCCAATATCAAATTGAGATCCTGTGAAAGAGATATCTGCATCGCTCTGCGTTTACTTTCCAAGTCGGGTTGAGAGATTGGTTTGGGAACCTGAAAAGTGGAGTGAAGGGTACTATCGTCAGCATAACTATGAATGGGATTGGTTGTGGAAGAAAGAAGGTCGTTGATGTGAAGAAGAAACAAAGTTGGTGCTAGTACTGAACCCTGTGGCACTCCAGCATTAATTTCATGAAAGCTTGAAGAGTGGCCATCAACAATGACTGATATACGTCGATTAGAAAGATAACAAATAGAATAGGTACCCTGTAGTTTTTTTTATATTCCTAAAATTTATTCTTTTGCTTTACAAATATGTTGGTAGGGATCGCTTTTTCCTCAATATTATTTAAACAAAATTTATTTAAAAAATTGTGGTGTCTGATTGGTCTTTTTCATAAGGAGGAAAATAATCGCAGATATTTACTTGAAAAACCTAACAAAAACAAAGAAGCCGTTAGTTAAACCAGCTTTCCACACTGTGCAGTTAATCCCACTAATGTCATATATTACTCTCGGTCACTGCGTTTTCTTTATTTAGCTCAACAAAGAAAAATATCTCTGTCTCTTCCAAGAGACATTCTAATTATCTAACTAGCCATTTACAGCAAGAGGACTGCAGCATCCCGAACTACAAAAACGTGGATAATAATCAAAATAGCTGGGGCCAGGATTAATGAAACAAATGAGCATCGCTGTCGTTGTCGGTTCACGCGTCATTAACTCTCTGGTTGATCTCAGCCGGCCCTGACCGAGTCAATCTTTATCTTTTGTTTAAATTTGGGCTATGGTTTGTTTTATAACGTTGCCAGTTATGCTTAGGTTACTTTATTTATTTTTGAATAAAGTGACTTTTTTGTAAGTAAAGGGTGCTTTACCAATCTAATAAAAATTTATGTCTACTAGGGTGCCCCATCTTTATAGGGTTAAAAAATTTTAACAATTTTTACTGAGCCATCTTGTAAAAATGTTTCTTTATATTAAGAAATAAAACCGACAGATGTTTAACTTAATCGGACTAGAGGAACACGTGCCGCAAGCAGGTCAAAATGTTAGGTATAGATAGGTATGGTTGAAACCATATTTATTTCATTCTGAAAGCGATGCCGCTTAGTACAAAAAAATAATAAAGTAAACAAACCTTTTCGAAAGCACATAGCCTCTGACAGAGCCTGATTACATATTTTTAGATAAATAAATAAATATTTTACAAAAACACGTATCACGTACCTAAAAACATCCCCTTATTTCGTCTCTGGCGTGCCAAAAACCTGTAACGCGTGGCGTTGTTGTTCGGTTGCTGCAATAAATCATTGTTCACAAAAGGGTTTATTTGCTTTATCATTTTTGGTGTACTTTGCGGCATCGCTTTCAGAACGAAATAAATATGGGTCTAACTATACACAAAATATTATATTATTATTTTAATTTTTCGAGCTTCCACTATGTAGTTCCAAATTGGTTAATTTTAAGAATAAATCAATACCTGAAACTTGCTGTAGGGGAGAATAGGGTAATGGGGGCATACTAAGGGAAAATTTGAATAAAAACCAAATTTTTATCATTTTAATTATTTTAAATTAGCAACTCTTACCTTTATTATTAGGGTATATTTTAATTCAACTTTAAATTAAATACAGCTAAGTACTAGGATACAATTAAAGTTTTACAAAAAAGTCAGTCGCTTCCATTACCCGACACATACGGAAAATGTGTAATCCATAGTATTAAGGTCTGGTGACCTCGCTGCCCATGCCAATGGTCCACTTCGTCCTATCCATCGCTCAGGATACGTTGCATTCAAATACTGCCGGACACGTATACTTAAGTGGGGCGGAGCTCTGTCTTGGAGAATCCACATGTTGGCCCTTACTTCCAATGGCACATCTTCCAGATACAATGGGAGACGATTTTGGATAAAATCTAAGTATATGTAACCAGTTAATGGGCCATCAAAGAAATGAGGACCAATAAGGCAATTTCCTATTATGCCTGCCGACACATTCAGTGAAAATCTACGCTGATGTTTCGTTTCTACCACATTGTTTGGGTTCTCGTAGGCATATGTGTGGATGTTGTGTAGATTTGTTATGCCATCACGAGTGAAACCAGCTTCGACAGTGAATAATATGAGGACACTTAATCGATTATCGTTGTTCATACTTAGCTAGGATTTGATTGCACATTTCCAACCGTCTCGGCCGATCATCGTCATAAAGAGCCTGCACCTTTTGTGAATGAAACGGATAGAGTTGTTCTTCTCTTAGTACCCTCCATGAACTAGCCTGACAGGGCCGCACTTCATTTCCAATATCTCTAGTACTAGTACCTGGATTATCTTCAATAATTTTAAGCACTCTTTCTTCTTGTTGCACGTTTCTAGCAGTTCTAGGTCTTCCCCTATTTCCATTATAACTTTTAAAGGAACCACATTCCGCAAGCCTTCTGTGCACACTGAAAAATGTTTGAGTATGAGGGATATTTCTTTCCGGATAACTCTTCATATAATATCTTCTTGCCAACTCTGCATTACCATTTGCTTTTCCATAACAAAAATGGATATCACAATATTCGATATTTAAATATTGGTGATTAGCCATTATTAGTTATTTTAAGATTATAAATTAAATAGTTTAAAAAGCGAATTTATTTGATGTTAAACTGACAGCTTTAGTATACTTTGATAGCTATTTACCTGGTAGCTGGTGGTAACGAAATGAGAAAAGTAAATTTACCACTTAATTTTTAAGGGTGATTTACGTCTAAACCGTTGGATTTAGCGAGGTAAATCAAGAGCACCTTTTTAATGGCCTGCTATCAGTCTTTCAGAAAACATACAAAAAACTACTCTAGCTGTCAACACTAAACAATTATGACAAAAAACAAGGTAATGTAGGTAAAGTGCTCTCTATGGGCACACAATCTATGTGAATTGTTACTAAAATGATGAAGCGCAGACGACTTAGCCTATCTTTTAAATATTAGTCATATCGGTTTTCCTGTAAACAGGCAATTCAAAAAACAAAAAATAAAAACTTGAACTTTGACGGCTTGTAACTCGAAAACGAATGACATTTTGAAAAAAATTGATGGCTTCCTGGTTTTCTGTTCGAAGTACGGTAGCTAATGAGCGTTACGGTCAGACCGCGGACGAAGGGTACGGGGTGCCGGTGTTTGAATTTTGCCACGGCTTTTAAGTGCGCATGTTCGTCCACCCACTGCGCGAAGTCGTAAAAATCCGAAAATGCTTCTTGCCACTGCGGATCTAAATGTAGGTTATCTATGAGCTCTACCCTTATTTTGTCAAGTAGAATCACCCCCTTAAGTTTCGTGATCGATTTTTAAATCACCCTGTATTTGGAATTACAGGTTACCACCTTCAACAAACAATAATTTAATAAATAACGCACCCGCATTTTTGTTTAGTAATATATTTAAACTGCCATATGTTTTGGATATTTACTATTACAACATTGAATGTGTGTCATATGCAATGTTGTTACAAATAACTGTAAATAATTAATATGTTTGGTACATTGATCTTCCCAATTAAACGTATAATAGTACATTACATTACGAGGGTGGAAACTGACTTATATCACACGAGTGATGTAAGAAAGTGATTTTCACACAAGTAATGTACACTATTTTTCCTACGACCACCAAGTTATTCCTAAAAAAAATAAAAGTTGTTTGTCTTCACAGAAAAAATAAGGAAACAATTGAAAACTTTGCACTCACTAGGGTGACATATACTTTTCCTTACTGCGATTTATTATACTGTTTAACAATATTTTTATATCAAAAATCACCTAGCTTTTATCATTTTAGAATTAATAAAGGTCCTCATTTAAAAAATATTGCATGGGTTTATCAATGTAAATCCCATTAAGAGCCTGATAACTCCAAATTTATTTTTAAATAACAATGCCAGCGATGACAGCTTTATATTATACTTTGCAACACTAGTATTGTAAAGTACTTTCCAACACTAGTGTGATATAAGGCATTTTCTATGCATGAAAACAGTGTGTTATTTACTATTTTCACATGTGGTCGTAGAAAAATAATGTTACAGGTTGGTTAAATCAAAATGTACTTTAGTTGCTATAAACAGAATATGGCAAAACCGTCCAGTTATGTTTTGTGCTTGCTGGGTTAGATCAAATAGAAAAAAAATTAAGGACTTTATGTCCGTTATTTTTTTTCAAAAATTAAATTTTCCTTTAAAAATTTTGGAAATTGATCCACCAACTTGGAATAATAACGTAAGTTACAGCAAGTGTTGTAAAATTGTCAATAATCTTAAAGTAGTATTTGACAGAGCTGAAAGAGGTATCAAGCTAACTGATGAGTATAATATAGCTAAGGACTATATTGTCTGTTTGCAGGCAGCTTTAAAAAGTTCCCCAGTATAAAAACATAAATGTTTTATTGGCTGCATGGTCTACCAATACAGTAATAATCCATCAGCACCCAATAATAAATCTTTATTTGGTAAATTCGCATTTATTACGTTAATGTTAATCATTTTAAAAATAAACATAAAGATAGAGGTACATATATTTTATCTTTTGACAATAATTTATAATATCTTGTAAAATCAGACAACTTAGACGTTCGCTTATTGCAAATCATCAACTTTTTTGAAAAGTTAAGTCTGTTGATTTAAAGTATGAAATCTATATTTATTGCTTTTTGTCATGTGACTGTCCTGGTTTTATCCCATAAAGTATATTTTTAAAATTATTAAGTTTATTATCATATTAAAAACATTTTTGTCGATAAAATTCCTTTTGTCTACAAAGTCGTGCAGATACATAAAAAAGCTTTTGTTTAGATACATAAATATGCTTTTTTAGCTGACTTTATAAAACTTTAATTTAAATCTTTAGCTTTTTAGTGCTGTTTTTGTTTTTTCTTAATTGAATTTTAAATTTATTTTTATTTCCTTATTATTTCATTAATTTTTAGAAAGTAAAAAAAAATATACAGTCGAACATAAAGACTTCCTTCTTTTTTTTAAGTCGGTGCCCTAAAATTTAAAGGTTTCTTTCTGATTTCCTCTAAAATACAATACCTTCCAATGTAAATAACATTTTATGTTTTACATTAAAATTACACAAAAACCAAAAATTACCTTTTTAAATTGTTAAAAGTATGTACAAACAGCACAGAGAAAAAAATGATGAGCAAAGAAAGAGATCCTCATTGAATAAAAACAACTTTATTTAGACATTTTCATATACTGACCACCCGAAATATTTGAGATAAAAAGTCTTCATCTTTTTCTACAAATTTTCTTTTCAGTTCTAAGCCCGGGGGCCTCTCTCAAGTCCACGGGGCCCCTAAGCCTACGGGCTCCGGGGCCTGCCCACACCTAGCCCTATAGTAGCTACGACACTGCTTTCGAATGAAAATATAATTTTTATAAAATCTGTCCTTAATTGACAGAATAATCTGTAAATGAAAATTAAAAATACTCAATAAACTTATTGAAAAATGCTTTGGCAAAGTACAAAGTACGGAAGTATAGTAAGAACATTTTAAAAGCGCAACAAGAAATTCGGTACCTTTTTGAAAATAACACAAAAATCATAAAAGGGCCGCCTGCAATCGGACTATTTTATATAAAGGCGCCGCTATCCTTTACAGCGACGCGCCGATACACTATGGGATAGAAATCCATTATTTTGGCCAAAAAGCAACTTTGAAATTTTAATGGCTTATGCTGTGTATTTCAAAGCAGATACTCCAAACTACATGTACGCAAAATTATAAAAGGATATGACGACTTCTATTGGGGTAATAAAAAACTTGAAAATGTATTTTAAGTAAACATAAATCTACAACATTTAATCTACTTAGTTTATTGTGTGTTTCCGATGCAGTCTCGCGAGTCTCGCTACTTTTGTCAAATATTTTTTTACCTTTTTCTTTATCAGTTTTTGTACTTAAAATTGCCTTCCTGCTTTTTGCTACTTCTGAGTGTAAGGACAGATACAAGATTTTTTTATAATTTACAAGGTTTTCAATTTAAAATTTAATATGTTTTGTCCTACACTGTATATCCTAAAAGATAAAAGCATTCTGATGAAAGATATGGACTTTATCGAATCTACCCAACAAAACAGTGTTTTTTATTTATTTTATACGTTAAAAAATAAATAAAGTTGGGAAGATGTATCTCTATTACGCTTCTAAGAATAATTTAAAATTATTTTTCAGATTTGGATGGTCATATTTCCAACTAATTGAGATAGACACATCAAATGTAGTATTTTTTTTAAAGCATTTTAAAATATTTTTTGGTGGTGATATAATATTCAGGGTATTCCATTTAAAAAAAATCATACCTATTGTCGTAACCTCTGTATATCATATGAGATAATAATCATCGGATTACTGATTAGAATACTACCGAATTAACCAAACAAGCTGACATTTTAGTTTATTTTGTACAGTAAAAAATAATAATGTTAAGGGGGTGTAAATTTATAATAACATATAATAAGTTTTATGTTTCCAAAAGCATTTGTAGGTAATAATTTATAATATTTTTCCAGTAAAAAGCACCTCATTTAAAGTTAGATTGGTAAGTTTCAGAATTTTGACCAAAAAATTAATGTCTATCCCATAGTGCGATGACCAGCTGCATCAACCGGCATATCATAAAAGAAATATAGCAAAGGCGGCCGCGAAGACAAGCATGCCGATTGATTTGTTTTAAACTTTTTGTAATTTTTTTCTTATCAAAGAGCACCGAATTTACATTTTTAAACTGTTCCTTCAATACCTGCCCTGTATGTTGCATTTAATTTTGCTTTATACAAAATTGTAAGGAACGAATAAAGACTACGCCCGATCACGCTACGAGAAAATAAATTTTCGTCCAAACAAAAGAGAAATACAGTGTTGTACCTGTAATGACAGCGTTAATTTAAAAGTGTCTTTTTCAACGTAGGGTGCATTTCATGGCCTTTTCTCCAGAGCATTGCATGAAATACGACTCTAACTTTAATTATATGTATATACCGGTCGGCTAGTGATTTAATCTACTTCTAAATGGATTAGGTTGATTCGGAAATTGATCTTTGTTCATTCATTAGTGAATAATTGAGCGCGCTTATTTTTCTGTGATTAAAATTTGATTTAGGGCGAAGGTCTCACAATATACACACCGAGAAAAATAAAATAGTTTATTAAACCAATTTCAATAATTTGTAGATGCTTGATTTGACATTTTAATATTAATTTAATATATTTTTTTTATTTATTTATTTTATTTTATTTAAACGTTTTTTATTGGTTTCCCAAATGACCCTCGACCGAAGTCCTTCAGCCATGGTAAATTTTACAATTTTTGTTTAAATTACAATAATTATTTGCTAAACTTATAACATATATACAAAATATAATTCTGTTTGACACAAAAAAAAATTCTATGTTAAGGTAACGCTTAGACTAAAATTATTTAACAGTAATTAAAAATATCAAAATATAAGGAACTAATTAACATTATGCAGATTGACAATTTTTTCAAATATAGTTTCTATAGGGAATCTATATCTTGTAGGCCTGTTTTCCCTAGTTCTGCAAAGAGGTTCCATTTTTTCGATATTGTGTGTTTTCTTTGCAAATTTTGTATTAAGTAATTGTATTCTGTCATGTATTGGTTGTATGTGTGTTTTTTGATACAGAAGCTCATTACTTGGATTGTGTAAATTATTCTGTGGGTGTCTCATTTTGGTTATGGTTCGTATAGAGGAAGTTTCTGCAACTGATATGTTTTTGACTGCTGGCCCTCTAAGATTTAAAAATAGTGTGTGTCCATATTTCAAGATTGGTCTACATATTGATTTGTATATTTTTGTCGCTGTTCTTATGGTTATTCCTTCATTCTTGTAAGTTAGAGCTCGAAAGTATTTAGCTCGACCAATTGTTTTACTTTTAATAGTTTTGGTATGTTGGTTAAAATTTAGCTTGGCATCTAACTTTATGCCGAGATATTTTGCAGTTGATATTGGTCTGATCGGTTGGTTAAAGACGCGAATTTGAGGTGAATTAGGTTGGAGAGAGTGGTTAAACAGAATAAACTGTGATTTAAGTGGATTGGGAATCAGGCGCCATTTCTTAAACCATTTTTCTACATCATCTGTCAATAACTGAAGGTCTTTTGCGGCTGTGGAGCTTGTTTTTGCATGCATGGGTTACCAAAGCTGTGTCATCTGCGAATTGGAGGACATATTTGCTTTTATTTATCCCTTGGATGGATTCCGTTAGGTATGTCATAGCAGTAAATATTATATTTACACCAATTTAATAAAAATTCAAGTAACAGCAAAACATGTCAAGTTTTTACTGAATTTTTCTGACATCCATTTTAATGATACAGGTTGCTCCCCAAAAAGTGTAACTATATACAATTTCACGTTTCTATAATGCACACACTTCAGGTTAGAGCCATTTTTTGTTGTTAATACTTTAGCCAGTCCAGTGGCGTCCCGAGCATCACCTAAATAAAAATTTCGGATAAAAAAATGTACGCCACTAGTTTTCGCGCATTTTTTTATATTCTATTTAAATCAGATAAATAAAAATTAAACTTTTGGTCTCCTGAGTTTTTTTTATTTCTTACTTAGTTTTCAAGAAAAAACACTTTGTTGCATATCCGTAGATACCCACGAAAGAAAGGATATATTTTTAAAACACTTTATTGAGTAAAATTCATTTTTCTTTGGATGTTAATATGATTTGTGATGGTGTAATTATATTATTATGATTAAATCTAAGATATAAAAGGTAATAAAAAAAAACAATTTAATTGTGTGGTTTAGGGATATCTACCCAATTTTGCAGTTTTTATTATTTTTCTGGAAAACTAAGCGAGATACGAAAAAAAAATAAGAAACAAGAAAGTTGTATTTTTGGTTGTCTAGTATAAAAAATTAAATATAAAAATTGCACAAAAGTCAGTGGCATACATTTTTTGCTAGAAATATTTTTTCTGGTTAATCTTGAAACTCCACTCCACCAAAGACTACAAATTGCAGAATATAATAATATATCCATTTCTTGTAGCTTCATAAGAAAATTAATAAAAATCGTTGTGTTACTGTACGAACTATGTTCCTGAGACAAAGCTTTTGTTGATTTTTTTTGACCAATCCATATCCATTACCCTCTTCATTTCTACATTTTCTTACTTCTTTAAAGTTAAAATGGGCAAATTATAACATATTGCAGTACAATATTAGAAATTAACAAAATGTCACATAACACTGTCATCCACTGACGTCTTTAATTATTTATAGATTTTGTTTTTGGTTAGATACCAAAATCACGAACGAATATTTATTTGTCGAATGGTCCTCCCACTTAGGTAAACTGTTTACCACATTTTTGGTCAACTATTTACCACATTTTTAAGACGCAACCATTGGCCCAGTTTCACGTCTGGCATCTTGTTAAGATTTTATTTTATTGGATTAAAATAATTTCAACCGAGTGCTAATGACCCTTTGTTTATAGATTTAAACCTTTGTATTGTAAGTAACTTAATATTAAATATTTCATTATTTTATTTTTTTTAAAGTAATCATAACTTTTATTATATTGTGTAAGAGCAGAATAGTTCTTCATAATGTATAAAAGTTTTAATTTTCTTAAAATCTTAAAAAAACTTATTCTGTAGAAAAGCCAAATAATATTTTGTTTAAGTATAACTCTAGTTAGCTAAAAATTATACAAAAATCTAGTTACGTTTTAAAATTATGGATTTTGGGGGCAGTAGTGGATTGTGGATTTACCAGCAGACTGAGTAGACTGGAACCTAGGCGCCCATTTTTAGGGGCGGCAGATTTACTTTATAAATTGTTTGTTTTAATTTAGGAATAAAAAAAGTTACGACATGATTTATTACAATTAAGGTAGTATTTTTAGGTAAAGACGTTGGTAAAGACCTTTTACTTTTGCTCTTCAAATTTTTTTTACGTTCATGTAAGATTGCGGTACTCCACATGAACGCATGAAAAATTAGGGGCGTCAAAAATTAATAGCCTACGGGCGGCAAATATATAAATCCGCCTCTGTGTGAGGAACCAAATCCATTAAATTTAATTTTAACTTCAAAACTTGTCTGGCCGACTACACTTAACTTTATAATAGCAGTGCAATAGTGGGGACCCGTCCAACTTATTATTGGCCTGAATGCTCAAATCTCAGCTCCGCCCTCGAATTTTGTTGCCAGTGTCCTGCCGTGATTGTGCAGCGGTTCGAGGCCCCCAAATCACAGAACTTCACTCGCGATTACACCTCAAAGCTCCAACAAAAGCTTTGATTCAGAGGAGCTTTGTTGGCTCTGCCCTTCTAATTATTTAAAGGCACCCTATTTTGATTTCCTTTTTTACTTTAAAAATAAATAAAAATTATGTTAATACTCAAATAAAAATATAATATTACCATGCACCTAATAACATACAAGGCGTATACATTCCCCCAGAGTTTCTTTATGAGAAGGGGTTTAGACATAAGCAAGACCGGGGATAGCTTTTGTCAGCGACGTGAGGGTGTGAGAATTACGATTTCGGTTGGCAGTTCTGTTTAAAGTTGGTAGCATTATCAGCTGATGACAGAGTCGTGCCTTGTCGAAGCTTTGTTTGGTAAAAATCGTGCAAATTTGCCATTTTCATTTTGGTTGTATATTTTGCAAGGATTTCCAGTTGTTAATGTTTTTGGTTAGTTTAGAGACTTTACATATTATTGGTTCGGACTCGTTTTATTTTAGAGATTTTGAGGGTGTTTAGTCGAATAGTTTTGTCATTCGTGTTTTTATATACATATGATATAGATGAGTGTCCGCTAATTAATGGTTCACAGAAAAACCACAGATTTCTTATGCGAAAATACCCATTTAGGATTTAAACAAACATACCTATATCCAAAAGTTAATGATAAGGAAGATACGGGGTGTTAAAGAGATATAAATATTTTTTATTCATGCATTTCGATAATTTTTGATATGTTTTAAACATTTTAGTAAAACTCAGTATCCAGGAGTTTTATTAAAATTAGCTATTTATATCTGCGCAGTTGTAATTATAGCTAATACGATGTTATTGAAGGTACATACATACTTTCGGGTGCACAAAACAACTAAAACGTGAATACCTTAAAAACGGTTGTCAAGACCGATTCTTACTAAGTACATCTTTTTTGTGCAGAAAGCAGTGGCGGCTGGTCATATGAATCAAGTGAAGCACTGATTCACCTAAAATTCTCGTATAATACTTACATATTTCTACAATGTCTTCAATTTACTTTTACTTAAAAAGAAAAAAGTTTTATTTTCCCTCGGTTAGAATTAAATATCAAATAATCAAATTACGACATTTTAAGTTTCATCAATTTATTCCAATCGACTCAATCACTTGAGCCGCGCGCCGCCGATATTCCGATAAAGAGAGCGACCAGAGACGAGCGACGCTGTACTAACAGGTGCTCGACAACGCCACGCGCCGACGACCGAAAATAGAAGCACATCCTAGAAGTGTGGATAACGATTCTCAATTTCGCTGCTGCAGGCCGCTTGTTTACGGCGGTTGCCATGGAAACGACACGTATGGTTAAGACTGAAATGCGAACCAGTGCACCGCGATTCATTGTGATTCAGTTTAGTAGTAAGGCGCTTTAGAACGTGAAAAATCGAAAAATAGGGACGGACGACGCGCGTGGATTTTTCGCGGCTAAATATTATTATTTTATTATTATTAATAACAGTATAGATTATAATGGATTCGTTTCCAATTTATGACCCAGTGTGTGTTTTGCTGGAAACACCTTTTTCAAGGTGGAATGAAAATGACCAAAAACCAGCGGGGGGCATGAATTTATTAAATGTGATTCACCAACTTTAGAGGTCACGAGCCGCCACTGGCAGAAAGCATAGAGAAGCTTACTAGTTTACATACATACAGAGTAGTAACAAAAAATTGGGTAGTTTTAGAGAATTTTAAATAGTGTACCATCGCCCTCTAGTCTACACACAAAAACTAATATTCGATCTTAAAAGCTAATGTTTAAAAACCCCTAGATACCGTTTTATTAAGATATTTAAAAAGCGGGGAACAATTATCGAAATAAATTTACTTTTTTCTTTTTACTATGACACCCCAGTATCTTCCTTATTATAAACTTTTGGATATTAGGTATGTTTGGTTAAATCTTAATATTTTGGCATAAGGAATCTGTGGTTTTTCTGTGTACCATTCATTAGCGGACACCCTGTATACAAAGTTTTTAAAATGGTTGTTGACTTACGGAACCATGGAAAATGTTTTGCTCTGCCAGGTACCTCATCGTCCTGTCGTCGCTTTGATTATTTTTAATTTTCAATATTTAAACCACATTTATGTTTTTGTTTTAAGCTATGCCTATTAAAATAATCCAATAAATTTTCTTTACAACATAGTTCTGTTTAATTTCTCCTTAATTCTACGCCACTGATCTGCCTAAAATCAAACATGGCCGAAATTGGCCCGACTTGACGTCACAGCCGCGCTAGCCAATATGGCGAATGTCGTGACCTTATCTCATCAATCGACTTTGCATTCCCCTTTCTTAATATGTAGCATGTAGCAATCGACGATAAGAACAATCAGATTTTGGAGTCAGTTTTTACTCATCTTTTTTAAACTCGCCTTGTGTTTAAATAATAAATTTGTAGTTGTTTGTTTTAAACTCTAACCACTCTTGACCATGTGAACTTATGTGATGATTACATATTTGACCTAGAAATTGTTTACAGATTTGAGCCTTGAAATTTTCACATAGTGTTTTTTCTTTTTGTTTTATTATAAAATTTGGTAACTTTTTCTTAATGGTAACTTACCTAATTAAATGGATGCTACTTTATACTGGGTATTCACAATATGTTTTCCTTTGTCTGTGCATGGAAATACGTATTAACTAATAATAAAACACTTAAGATAATAATGTTTTTTGTCAATTTGTACGTAGTTACAAATTTAAATAACAATGTTACATACTAGTTGTTTAAAAAAATATTGTCGAAAAACTACAAACAATAAGTAAGGTGTGTTAGAGTAAACAATAAAATTAGTTTATTTAAGAATTTCTTTATTTTTTTATTTTAAATAATTAAATACCTATGTAATTAAAACAACTCATTTTGTCAAATGTTTTTAAATAACAATAACATAAGAAGTTAAAAGTTGGCCATCTTCAAGGTTATTTCCTATTTTTATTTTATATGATACCTATAGGCTATTAGATTATGTACAAGAAAAAAGGGTTAAAAGGAACTACAACGTTAAAGGGGTTTTATTATTTCATATGGTCAACGGACCCCTAAAAATAAAAACAGCGGAGTGCTGCCATTTAGAGAGGTGCGTTTTTGGAAACGGGGTGAAAACGGCACCTTTTCAGTTTTTTGAGGTTAGATCGAAAACTACGCACTTTTTTAGGTAATAGTCAACTGAAAAGTTGTAGGAAATTACATTTCTTATCGAATAACTTTTGACGAATTAAAAAAAGCTATTTTTGACAAAATATGCTCAAAAACGAAGTAAAAAAACACCAAAAAATACGTTTTTAATTTTTTATTTGTATTTTGCCCTATACCTTTCTTCTATGGGGGTTTAGGTATACGCATTGGTTCATAGAAAACAAACCTTCAATCTTCCTTTACTAAAAAGCGCTAGGTAGAATTCTTCAGAGTTCATAGTATTCGAGAAACGAATTTTTAAATTTTGCCACTCACATCATTTTTCAGCAATTTTACCTATTTTTTTCGCAAACAATGTTCTGTGACCCTTTTCCACGCAGTTTTAGGTATAGGTAACAGAATATTTAGTTGAAAAGAGAACAATTACCTTTAAAACGTTCTAGTGTAAGAGGCTCTAGGACTATTTATAAGTAAGATATGGTTCTTCAAGTTTTTCTACTTTCAACAATTTTTCCTAATCTTTACGTATATATTTTTAATTTCTTGTTATACCTTTTTCTTTGTGTGTCTATGTATATATATGATGCAAATTAAAAAAAAAAGCCTATTTCTTTTTCTTTGAAATGGTATACTTATTGTCAAAAATGCTAAAGTTAATTTTTGGCAAAATATGGTTACTCAAAGTGTCATACTGTAACTAGAGTGAACTGAGATACGGGGCGTTAAATTTTCAAAAAAATCGGTATCTTTTAAATATTTTAGAAACCCTTTAACCGATTTAAATTAAATTTGGGACACCTATTTAATTTAATAAGGTGCTTGAAAAGCTTTTCCAAGATGAGTATTATTGGGTCCAGTGGCGTCTCAGTGGGCATCACAGACAATATTATTCTAAAAAAGTACGCCACTGACTTTTTATGCAGTTTTTATATTTGTTTCTAATATAAGCAATAAACAATTTAACTTTTTAGTCCCCTATACTTTCTTCGTATCGGCCTTCGTTTTCAATAAAAAAAAGATACCACTCAGTCATTCTAAAAAGTAGCCCTATAAACAGCATAAAATAATATCCAAAATTAAAAAAAATTACAATTTTGACGTTAGTGAATGGGGAAAATGAAAATTTTCGATGAAAAACCCAACTGCTTATTTATTTTAAGGGAAGTAATTGTTTTATTTTTATTTTTGCTTTATATATCATATTTTCTATGGCTACTAGTAGCTTTATTATTTTTTTGTTCAAAACAAAGGCAGATACCAAGAAAATACAGGGGACCAAAAATTAAATTGTTAAATTGCTTTATCAGAAAAAAATATTAAAACTTCGTAAAAAGGCAGTGACGTACTTTTTGTCACAATACTATTGGCTGTGGTGCCCAGTAAGACGCCATTGGACCCAATAATACTAATCTAAGCAAAGCGCCTTAATAAATTGTCCCAAATTTTATTCAAATCGGTTAAAGAGTTCCTAAAATATTGAAAAGATACCAACTTTTTGAAATCTTTTACGCCCTGTATCTTAGAATCAAAGCATGTCCGGACATATATTTATGAAAACTTTTTTCATAATAAATAATAGTTTAAAAAACTAAAAAACACGCTTTATAATATGCAACCGAACTAAAAATTAGAAAATAATTTTTCATTACAAAGAGTTTGTATTACAGTAATAAAAGGTCAAACAATGAATCATAATTATATACCTCAAAATAGAATTATAATAAAATTTAAGATAATAACAGAATAATTCACTTCAGAATAAAAGCGTGGGGTGCTTAATTATATATTATATTATATTAAATGTTATAATTATTTCATTTGTAAATATCTATGAGGGAAAAGTTATGAAAAAATAGTAATAATGCATCCCACGCTTTTTACTCTGAAGTGAATTATTCTGTTATTATCTTAAATTTTATTATAATTCTATTTTGAGGTATATAATTATGATTCATTGTTTGACCTTTTATTACTGTAATACAAACTCTTTGTAATGAAAAATTATTTTCTAATTTTTAGTTCGGTTGCATATAAAAGCGTGTTTTTAGTTTTTTAAATTATTATTTATTTTTCATTTTTAGTTCGATATATCAATTACTTTTTGCATGTGACATGTGATATTGAAATGTTTCACGAACTATTTCCTGATCTAATCATTTCATTTAAAGCTTCACTGTTGCATGGGGTCTCAGAACGTAACTACTCCGAACAAGTTTCTGTCAGCCTTATGCTGAGAGTACGTCCGAAACTGCACGCATGCGCAGATCGCGCACTAGCTCTTTCTCTGTTACTCTCCTACAGGAAATCTATAAAGGAATTTATTTATCCTGGCGATCCTAATCAGGATAACGGGATACTGTTTGCGGATTATTGCATTGTCATGGGCCCTTGATACGTGTTCAAAGGTTCAAAGAAATCGAATCGCTGGAAGTTGGTGAAAATTAAGCTTAAAGATTCCGTTACATACATACATACATACTATACCCAAGCTAAATAAAAGCGTGTTAAAAAGACATAAAAATACACCCTCTTAAGTTTCGTACTGTAGTTAGGAAACACTTTCTATTTTCTCAGTGTAATAAAAAAAAATTAAAATCATTTATTGTGGACACTTTCAGTTTTAAAAACAAACCTGGTATAAAATAAAATATATATCTGTTCCAGCACAAACTAATCCCAATTCGAGCCTCGTGAATCAGCATGTAATCCTGTGGGAAGCGCGCCCGGACGCCTTTGTCGCCGCGACGCCTAATTGTTGCTCCTAATCCGGTTATTGTCTTTCGCTGTCATTGTACAATGTATTCCGAGCTGTAAAATGTCATAAATGTCGTCATTAGGGGGCGCTTGTTCTTTCGTCGGACTTGTTTTCTAATCTTATTTTAGTTAGGAATGATAGCGGAAACAATAGGATCGCGAATAAATATGATTATGACGGTTTTAGAATTGTCATGGTGTAAGACGGGTAAGTTTTAGAGACCCCTTTATATTCTGCTCTATAAAAAGGAATGTACTTCTTGGTAACAATGCTTGTTTGGGGGTCTGTGGGATATATTATTTTAAAGGTATCAAAATTATTGTTACATTTTATAATGTATTTAAAGGTAAAGTAGAAATTTTACCTCAGCAAAATAAACAAATGAGAATCCAAAGTCGGTCTATATAAGGTCACGACATTCGGTCATATTGCTTTGACGTGTTATGACGTCACATCTCTCATTTTTCGGTCCATGTTGTTCAATTGCTGGAGATATAGAGTTTATTGTATTAGTAGAACAACTCGTTTACACAACAGCTTTTAATTATTAATAATTCTTTTACTTATATATATATATATATATATATATATATATATATATATATATATATATATATATATATTTGTAAAAAATAGATTATATCATTCTAGAATGTTATTCTCTTTGAACATTGGTAATATTAGAACAATATATATGTTGACCGTCTGTTCCTTTATGCACAAACATGAAAGGATTACAGATTGTTATAAATCATGGATATGCTACACGGGCTAATGATAACAGAGAAATACAACTTCCTGTTAGTCACAACAACTTAAATATTAAATATATAAATTATATTGGTCCTAAAGTTTTTAATATGTTGCCCTATGTTGTCAGGACTGTGGAAAATAAGCAAAAATTTAAAATATTATGCAAACGATACATTTATGACAATTGGCAACAATTTGAAAGGTTGTTTGTTTGATGTAAAATTGTAAAGTGTACAAAGTGTATTGTAGTTTTCTGGATCTTTAAGTTATATTATATTTTATTTTATTTTGAGATATATATCTAGGTTTATTATGTGGGTCATGCACATACAGATGTTTTTTACATCTATAGGTGCATATTAATATTTTGTTTGAGTTGTATATTGCAGTGTATTGTTTAATTATGTATGTAAAGATTGTTAATTGGTTAAATGTTTTAAATGAATAAATATAAAAATATAAAAATATGAAAAATATAAATAGATATATATATATATATATATATATATATATATATATATATATATATATATATATATATATATATATATATATATATATATATATATATACATATATAGTACGCCAGTGCTTTTTCCAAAGTTGTTTTTTAAATCCTAATTTATTTTGCAACAAATTTAGCCTCTTGACTTTTTTTTCGATGCACCTTTTTCGCATAAAAACTAAAAACGGCACCAGCCTTCTGGTTTAAAGGAATTTTGCTATACCAAATAAAATGCATCAAAAATGGTTTTTATTATTTTAAGCGAAAATGGTCCATCCAAAAAAGAAAACTGAAAATTTTAAAATATTTTTGCCTTAAAAAAGTAATGGTGTAGGTACCAACCACTTTCTTATTTTTTAATTCTACATCCCGTACGAACGCCACTGGTGGGAAGATTTAAAAACTTCCACATAAAAAAATGCCTATTGGTGCTTAGTAGCTGCATTTTAAATTTTATGAAAATATCTAAAAGAATTTAAAGTTACGATAAAAAAACGATATTTTTCTTAAGCTTAAAGTTAAGATGTTTTAGGACATATGTACTTCCTAAAATAACCCGAGGAGTCATACTCTGTATTTTTAGCCATCAATTAAGTAACACCTTGTATAAATATAATAATAAAATAATAATTAAATACTTATTGTTAGTGAAATTTTAAAAATTCAAACTGAATGTTTAAAAATTCAAATCAATATATACCTATTTTTAAATTTCTAAAATTTTTATAAATAAATATAAAGGTCGCTCGAAATCCTAGACGTTGTATACTTAATTTGGATATTTGATCAATTTATAATAGAGATAACTTAAACCCTTAAAAAGACGTATTTTAAAAATTAACTTGCAATTTAGATAAAAATAAGCAAAAATGAAATGCCAATCAAAACCCTTATCAAAAACCACCTTACACTCGAAAAAACACTCGCGCGACACACAACCACATACCTCTAAAAGAACTATAATACTTACTAGTTTCTAAAAATGGCAGTTTATGCGAACACCAGCTTCTAGTGACTTTTATATCGCGATATTGGGAACAGTCACTTACTTCTGTTGGCAACATCGTTGCATCCGCAATGTCATTTAACAGATGATCACCAAACATAAACAAACAAGTTCTTATGTGGTTTTTATTATTTTATGGTTTTACTTTGCTTTTCGGCAGTGTTCTGACTTTAAACTAGTTAAATTATAAGATAAATTGTTTTTAAGTGCTTTAAACAATGGTTTATTAGTAAAACTTTCAAAGTTTACCTTTATGTGTATGAGACCAGACATCATTCATTTGATATTTTTATTTGCTTTAATGCTCCAAGCGACTGATTTGTAAACAATTATTATACATTTTGTATATATACGCCCATTTCTTAAAATGAAAAAGTAACAATCTAAGTGAAAACTTTGATAAATCCATATCCATAATATAAGATTTTATGGTTTCCGTAAAACTAGTTTGACACAAAAGTATGGTTTGCAGCTTCCTGCAGGAAAGATTGTTTAAGCTGTGCTACTAGAAGAGTTTGTTTCAGATATTTTGAAAGAAATTTGCAGCAAAAACTTAGCTTATCAGTCAAAAAAGGGTCCAAAACTGAAAATAAATTAGAACCAGAATACAACCTTAATTTGCTCAAGTTAAAACAGTTGCCATCAACTAAGGAAAAGGCTGACTTGGATATAGCCATTCAAAGAAAAGATTTATTTTTGAGATATACACATAAAATTGAGTAACACTTTATGGCTCTTTTTAGTACCTCCGGCATTAGGCTATTGCTCTTGAGCATCAAGATGAATCAAATATCTGAACTTTTAATAGTGCACATCAAAGTAAATTTGGGTAAGCTTTATTTACAGCAAATTTTTAATTTTTAAAAATTATATTAAATATTGAGTATACTAATTTACTTAATATTTTAGATTAAATATGGATCCAAGTGAAAAGGCTCTGGAAATTTCACAAATAAAAGAACAAAATTTATAATTAAGTACTGAAGTAGCTATCTACTGCAAGTAAAAAACAGCTGTTAAAAAGAAATAAAAAAAAGACAGGTTAAAAAATTACAAAATTGAAATATTCGTACCGTATGGTCTGTGGAAATAGTATCTCAGAGTATACCATGTATGCAGCAGGTTATAAAGCATTATGCTTACTTTTAAAAAAGGATACCTTTACCAGATAATTCAACATTAAAACAGAAACATGTCATATGTCCTTAAATAAAACCATATTAAATCATTGTGTTTTTTCCCTTTTACCTTTCCATATTTTTTTAGTTTAAATTGATATTTAAAACTTATTCCATTTCATTTTCAAGTTAAAAGATAGAAAAAATACCCAATGTAAATTATGTGCAGTCTACACTTCCTATGGGAAGAAAATATTAACCTTAAAAAATAACTTAAAAATATATAGCGTGTCTACTTAAGTTCGCACTATATAAAAAACTTTTACATTATCAATTTTACCAAAAAAGTAATTCTTTATGAAAAGTTCTGCATGATGTAAAACCTTAAATGCAATCATCAGATAATAATTTTTACAGTGGTATACGAGATACATCAAAAAATATATATTTTGTTTAAGGGAAAAGTACCCTTATTTTTCATAATTACGAAAATTTTTATAAAGAAAAGATATTTAGATTTAAAAAACCATTTAAATATGCAAACTTGTTCATTTCAGGAAAAAAAAGAATTCATTCATTACATTTAATTTTTTTATTAGTGCATACTATGGTGACATGCATTCTTATTTTGAAATCTAATTTTTAAAAAAAGCTGTCAAAACCGCCAAAAATTCACAGAAATGCTTGTTATCGCAGAAAAAAATGTTAAAAAAGTTTTTGCACTTTACTCAAAACTCATTTGCATATTGTTTGAAAGGCTGTTTTAATCCTGAACATTTTTTCCTTATAAAAATTTTTGATATTATGAAAAATAAGGATACTTTTCTCTTGACAAAAATTCATATTTTTAACACACCTCGTATACCACTGTAAAAAATTGGAACTGAATAATTGCATATTAGCTTTTAGACCATGCAAAACTTTTACAAAGAATAACTTTTTTTTCGTAAAATTAATTATAAAAAATTTTTCCAAATGGTGCGAACTTAAGTAGACACGCTGTATAATAATGTTGTAAAAAACAAAAGTATATAAGTTCTTTTAAGCTAATCATAACATTTAAACTGGCTAACGTCAAACGCTAAATTCTTATATCAACCATAATATTATTTTAAAAACCTTTTTTTATAATAGGTCCGATATTATTTTAAAAATAATATTTTAATAAAAAATAATTTAAAATTTTAAATAATAGTTTATTGTCATTTAGATAATATTATGGTTAAGAAAAAGGTAGTAAAAAGGCCATGAAGGATAAATAAATTATACTTTTGTCAAACTAAATCTTTTTTTTTTTAATTTAGTATGGAAAAAATTATATTAAGATTATATTAAGGATAATTGTGACTTATTCGGTAATTATTCCATAAAGAGGTTGTTAGTAACAAAAAACAAACAAATATAAATTACTTTTATTTGCTTTAAAGTAAAGTATACATAAGAAATATACAAATACACATATTCAGCCACTTTAAAACGTTTATAGAAAACTAAAGCAATAACAAAGCCGGAAAAAGGTGGTATCATGCCGGCATTTTTTGTCTAATCTCTTCCTGTTAGTGTTTTATACGCGTTAGACTATCCTCTTTCCACATATTGCCTATAAACCTTTTGAATTGGCTTAACGTGTATAAACATTTTTAATATTCATATAGCAAAATAATTAAAAACTACATTCTAAACATGTTTAGAAACACAATCAAAATAAAAACACCAATAAAATCTCCTCTTTATATAGCATCCATTCTTCACTTACAACACTATTTATATATTCTGTTATGCAGTAAGATATGTGGTTAAGCAGCTTTAGTGCTTATCTAAATTGTGGTATACGGTGTGTCTACGTAAGTTGGAGTCATATGGGGAAACTGTTTTATTTTTAATTTTATGAAATAAAGTTACTAATTATAAAAAGTTCTTTGTTTGTGTCTGTTTCGCCTGTCTTTGACCTGGAGCGTCTTTTCACTAAATATCTTTTTGCCCATTTTTCTATTGTCTGAATTCTTCACTTAGGTGACTTCTTATCCCAGTATCTACTTGTTGAGGAAGCTGAAATATCAAAAAAGAAAAAGTGCTTAGATATGTCCACATATCGTCGGTGCGTGCCTTAAATCTGATATGTGACATGCTTATCCTGTGACACATATTAGGTATAGCAATCGCACTGACGATATGGACTTTACAATAGGAAAAATGGACCAAAAACGTAAATGTTTGTGTATGCCAACAGCTTTTGCCTTTTAAAGAAACAAACTTTACGTTAAAATAGTTGTTTTGTTTTGTACAGGGGCTCCAAAACCTACAAAAATGTGAAAATGGACCAAGACAAAACTGGCTTCATTTTTAATTATTCAGCAAAATGTCAAATAAAAAAGAGAATTGAATAAGAATCCAATATCTAAAATTTTACATAAAATAAATAATGTTATTTTTTTGTATCATTTACCTAGTTCTAATAATCGATATAATTAATGTCGAACTTTGTCAATATATTTAAATAAAAAAATGTAAAATCAGGTAAATTATGTAAAACATAAATAAAATAAATGATACTAAAAAAATTGTTTATTTGCTTAGAAATTCTAGATTTAGGGTCCTCTTTCAATTCTAAAAACCTTTTTTATTTGACATTTTGCCAGATTATTAAAAATAAAAGCAGTTTTGTCTTGGTACATCACATTTTATAATTTTGGAGCCTCTGTACAAAATATAACAAATTTTTCCAAAGTGAATCTTGTTTTTTAAAAAGAAAAAGCAGTTGCCATACTTACACGACTTTCTGTAAAATTTAAATTTTTGGTCCATTTGTCCTATTGTAAAGTCCATCCATGGACATACTGTATAAAACTGGCAACCAGATTTTAAATAGAGACTATTTTAGTCATTATTTTTGTAAATTTTAAAAAACTGTAGGTACCTACAGACTTACATACAGCAATATACCATTTTTTTAATTAAAATCAAAGATTACTAATTTACAAAATGAAAAGAAGAGTAATTATTTTTACTTACCTAAAGTTGTCAAAGGTTGTTCAAAATGATATTTTCTTTTGTCAGATATAACAGTAGGTAGATTTTGGGAGGGAAATGCTGTGAATTTTAGCCTTTTACGGCGTCCACACTGCACAAAATCTTGAGGCAAGAAATGTGCAGAACATACTACATTTCTACCATATACCTGATCGGGATTTCTTTTAACCGCTATAAGCCATTTCCTCCTTCTATGAGGACTTGTTGGTAGTCTTTAAAAAAAAGATAATTTCTAGGTATTAATAATTTTCATTTGTTGAAGTTTGGGGCGCTGATTACGATTCTGAAGGATTTTTTTGTTGTATACGTTTTGTCTTCGAGATATACATACATCTTTAAACTTAAAAACCAAATTTACCCTATTTTCACTATATTTCTCCTTCTTTTTGCAAGCAATTTTTGACATAAAGCTAATTTGGCACTAAATATTTAATTTCCACCTCTTAGAGTCCCATTATTCTTTTTTTTCCCTTTTTTCCATAAAAATGTTAAGTTTTACTGAAAGGCTTTGCAAAAATGGTTAAAATAAATAAAAAAATGGATTTTTAAGAGGTGGAAATCAAATATTAATTGTCAATCTAGAGAAAAACTCAAGAATTGTCTGCAAAAAGGGGGAATATGCCAAATTTAGGTGAGTTTTCAATTCAAGTGTGATAATTGATATCTCGAAAATAAATTGGACAAAAAATTCTTTTTAATTCGTGAGCAGCGTACACCAAATCTTAATAAAATCGGCGATGCGTCCGGTTTGTAAATAATTACCAAATCTAATAATACCATATTTTTTTACTTACTGGTGAAACGTAACATCGCATCCTTTGTTGTTAGAAGTATTAAAACAACTTTGCACTAAACAGCGCGTCGGCATTGTTCAATAATTAAATGTTTTTCTGTAAATCACTTTTAATAAATCACAAAATCGGCAAAAATGGAATTAAAATTCCAAAAACACAAAATATGCCACAATCTGAATGACAGAATTGAGAATAACGAGTGACAAGTGACAATGTTGCCAATAGTAGTAAAAGCTAGATTAAAAAATAAAATTACTAGAAGCTGGTATCTGCACGATCCGCCGTTTTATTTTACAGGCTTTAAATACGGGTAATTTATCTAGTTCTTTTGAGGGTGTGCACACAACATCCCTCAAATCCATAAACTATTTACTATTTCATTCATTGATTCGATTGTCAATAGAGGCGGCGCTAAAACTCCATAACTCCACCTCGCAACCCTTATAAAACCCTTACATAACGCTCAAAATCGCACGAATAGGTTTTATACGCTCCACCCACTACCGAATCTGAAGCTTATCAGAGTTGGAACAGTATCAAACCAGTTGTCTCTCAACTGTAAGATTAAGCGAACACAGGAGAAACAAAAAGTCCGGGAGTTTTTGAAAAAATCCGCGGAAAGATTTTTAATCGCGAGAAGTTGTGACATTATCTGTGACTGTTTTTGTGACTATAATCAATGCAGTGAATGTTGTGAATTCACCCAGTAACTTAATTTGTGATACAGATACTCTGATAAACACATAGAGCAAACTTTATTTTAATACCACCAAGTTTTCTATTCTGTGGCCCTTGATTAACTGGTGTAAATGTAAAAACTGATTTTTTTTTAACGATGGCATTAGAACTGAGTTGTCACAATCCTGCTATGCCGTTAGATTTTAGTAGTCAACGCGAATCGAGTAGAAGTCCTGAGTTAAACGTATCGGATTCTGCTCCTGTAAGTCCTGTGGAGAAGTCCGGTTCCGACGGAACATGGGGGAAGCAGCGCTTTTACTGTGGTGCTGCCAAAGGAAGACCAAAAAGTAAGTAATTGACAAGTTATTGACAGATTTTACAACCAGCCTCTATATTTCTTATAATAAAATGAAAAAAATTGGAGGTTTACCATTTAAAAATTTATTTTCTGGCAGTTTTTGCAATTTTCTTTTTAATGCCGATTTTAGAACATCTTTACTATGTTGTTACTTAGTGGAGTAGCTAGGGCAGAAAGCAGGACTCCTAAAACTTTGAAGAGTAAAGAAAAAGGTCCTCCTTTCTTTTTAAGTTTTTTAATTCATACTAACCAACACACAAAACAATTTCGAAGAGCAAAAAAAAGTCCTCTTCTTCGTTTTCCATCGCATTTGCTTTTAGTATTTGTATACTTAGCCCGAGGGCCCTTTTGCCCTTTTTTAACTCCGAGGGACCCCCTAAGCTTGGGGGCCCCGGGGCACTTCCCCACCTAGTTCCATAGTATCTACGCCACTGTTGATACTTTTTAAAATGTTGTAAAAAACACTTAAAATACGATTTGTCGAGGGATAGGAAGACACTTTAGTCCAAAGCAAAGAAAAATATATATATATATATATATATATATATTACAAAAAATAATTAAGTACTCGTAAATTAGGGATTAATATCAAAAACAAAATGTCAAAATACTGTAACAACACTTTCTTATGTCACTTTTACTTTAATCCCTTAGGGACTAAAGTAGCAATTTAGTCTTTAAAATAAAGGACTAAAGTAACCACTTTTGTCCCGGAAGTACAAAATAATAATTTTTGGCCCTAATGGCATTTGTGGCAAATAAATATTAATGTGTCAAAAAGCTTAGATTTACGTACAGGCATGTTACATAAAAACTGCTTTGACTCCTGTAGAGAATGCAAAAATGTAACAATATACAGGGTGTTTTCTAATTGCGGTAAAAGATTTAAAAGCATATTTCTGAGCCAATTTTACATAGGTCCAAAGATGCTTTGTTTCTAAGATACAGAGTGTTAAACTTTTAAAAAAATCGGATTTTTGATAATATTTTGAATATGCGTTATCCGATTTTAATAAAATTTGGCTGTGGTATTTGTTAAAAATGAATTTAATTTAGCCATCAACCAATTTTAATTATAGTGAGACCAGTGGCGCCGTGGGACACATTCTAATATACCCCCGAAAATACAACTTTTTCAACTTTTCCTGGAAAAGAATTCACTAAACTGCATAATAGGGTGAAGTTAAAAGCCTTTTTTTTAATTAAGAATTCTAATATCCCAAAAAGTTGCCTACAACCCCACTTAGTATTTTGACAAAAGTTTGTTAAAATAGGTATATATCTTCTGCCGCCACAAACTCATTGAAATTTTAAACAATATTAAAAATGTTTAAGGTAACAATACAGAAATAAATGTTTTTCTATAACCCTCCTAACCTAACGTTAATATAAGAAATAATATTTTAATTTTGCCCCCTGCCGTCCTTCTATAGCGGCCTAAAATTTAACATAACTTTTTAAATAGGTTTGTTTTGAATTTACTTCAATAAAAAAAAAACAACCAAAACATATTTAACTTCAAAAACATGGTATCTTATATAAATAAGTTGCAAGTAAAAAATAATATACCTGACTGACATTCCTGCCAATTAATTAATTCTAAATCTTTAGCTAGTCCAGTGCCGTCTTACGTCTTATAAAAACCAGTATTTCTGATAAAAATAATGTAAGCCACTGATTTTTTTAAAAATTTATATTTTATTTAAATTAAGTAAATGAAAATAATATAATAATATTTATAATATTTTTACGTATAGTAAGAACATTTTAAAAGCGCAAATTCGGTGCCCTTTGAAAATAATACAAAAAACATAAAAAGGCCGCCTGCAATCGGACTATTTTATACAAAGGCGCCGCTATCCTTTACAGCGACGCGCGGATACACCATTTTTTTATAATTTACAAGGTTTTTCATTTTAAAATTTAATATGTTTTGTCCTACACTGTATATCCTAAAAGATAAAAGCATTCTGATGAAAGATATGGATTCTACAGAATCTACCCAACAAAACAGTGTTTTTATTTATTTTATAAGTTGGGAAGATGTATCTCTATTACGCTTCTAAGAATAATTTAAAATTATTTTTCAGGTTTGGATGGTCATATTTCCGAAACTAATTGAGATAGACACATCAAATGTAGTATTTTTCTAAAGCATTTTAAAAGATTTTTTTGGTGGTGATATAATATTTAGGGTATCCCATTTAAAAAAATCATACCTATTGTCGTACCCTGTATATCATATGAGATAATAATCATCGGATTACTGATTAGAATACTACCGAATTAACCAAACAAGCTGACATTTTAGTTTATTTTGTACAATAAAAAATTATAATGTTAATTGGGGTGTAAATTTATAATAACATATAATAAGTTTTAGGTTTCCAAAAGCATGTGTAATAATTTATAATATTTTTCCAGTAAAAAGTACCTCAATTTAAGTTAGATTGGTAAGTTTCAGAATTTTGACCAAAAAAATTAATATCTATCCCATAGTGCGATGACCAGCTGCATCAACCGGCATATCATAAAAGAAATATAGCAAAGGCGGCCGCGAAGACAAGCATGCCCATTTATTTGATTTAAACTTTTTGTGATTTTTTTTCTTATCAAAGAGCACCGAATTTACATTTTTAAACTATTCCTTCTATAGCTTGCTTAGTTTTCAAGTAAAAATGTTTAATTAGCTTACAATTAACAGTTTCTCACCCTGTATCTCGAGAACGAAAAATTTGCAGGCTCATGTTTATAAAAACTTTTATTTATAAAATTGGCTTATAAATAACCCCTTAATTTTTTTACCCCAATATGGAAACACCCAGTATACTTTATAGTAAACTTTTATTAAGTACAGAGTTTCTTGCGGTGAAACACAGCTGCGTTGGGGAAACAGAATGAGGAGTTTAAATTTAAAAATATTTTTTACTTTTTTAACTAAAAAATGTTTAAAACAAAATTTTAGTAAAAATCAAAAATTCAAAAAAAAATCAAGGTACTTGGGGCGGCAAAAAACTTTTTAGATTTTAAAATTAAAAATATTAAAATACCTAATAATAGTACTAGCAAGTTTTGCGCACTATTAGAAATAACATTTTTAACTTAATTTTTTCGCTTCACCTTACTGGCAATTATGTTATAAAAACAACATTTTTTTATCTTTGGACAAACCACGAAGGCTTAAAGCCTAAATACTAACGTGCTGTGGGTGTCTTAAGCGAGGTAAGAGGGAGTTTGTTGACACGGGACTTAAATACTTGAAGATTTGGGGGAAGGAAAGACCTCCGCGGGCAGCAGGTTTCACAATCTAGAAACTCTAGGAATAAACGAACGAACAAAGTGAGAAGGGGCCTGTCCAGTTGGACCGTATAGGGATGCATACGCGCGGAACCACGAGTTTCTCTGTTGGGAACCGGCAGTGGAGGAACTATACTTGACAATTCTTCAGAGCAGAAGCCATGGAAGTACCTATAAAAAAGCGACAAATCCGCCACAGCCCGACGATGGGCAAGAGAGGGAAGCCTTTCTGTAAGTGAAGAATCATTAATGAGACGAATAGCTCTTCTTTGAATAGAATCAAGAATGTTTAGGGTTGTGGGGGACGCCATGCCCCAGATATGGGAACAATATTCCAAGGGAGGTCGGATTTGGAACACACATAAAGTGTATAAATTATGAAGCGGAAAAATACTTTTGGCTCGAAAGAGAAATCCAAGCTTTTTAAAGCTGCCGTTGCTATAGATACAATGTGTTTATGCCAGTTAAGGTTACTTTTAATAAACTGAACTAAATATCCTTTATGTATGGCTTAAGAAATTTTACTAAAAATAGTGTTTTAAAAAGTTTAATACTCTGTATCTTGAAAACAAAAAATTTGAGGACCCATGTTTATATGGAGTTATTTTTTAGAAAAAGGGCTCAGAAATACGCCCTTAAATTTTCTTACTGAAATTAGGAGACACCGTGTATATGGTGTTCTATTTAAACTATGCAAGTTGACAAAAACTTCCGGTATAGCCGGAAGTACCAGGAACAAGAATAATTTGCCATGGAAAGACCGAAAGCATGTAAATCTACACTGAAATTTTTTGTCAATTTACATCGTGGGACGTTGGTTATTTTTAGTCACAGTCGGACATGATAAAAATACAAAAACTTTTACAATATTGTGTAAAAATAATTACAAACAATTTAATAACAGTATTACATGTTTAGTGTAATATTCCATATAAGTAATGTAAATTTACAAATATTTTTTACACAACTTTTGTAAAAGTCAGTTTTAATGACGGCAATTGACGGAGTAATAATCGGTGTACATATGTACATAGATGTGAAATATATACCCTCCTCCTTTTTTTAGCATGTCTATAAAATAATGCATACATTAAGAATCATCAATAAAAAAATCTTAAACAAAAGCAAAACTTCCCGAAAGTTACGAAATTTAAACCCGGAAACATTTTAAAATCTTTTTCTGATATCCGATACATTCATACTTTTAGTTCAAACTCGAATGGATTTTATTGGCAGTCTCATGGCACATAAAACTTTGCTTCTGAAATCTTTCACACCGACAGGAAACTTCAGAAATCTATATAACAAATCCAATAAACGAGTGCTGGGCTTTACAAGAACTGGGTCCCTCGAGGAATCATTTTGTTCCTTTCTCCGATACGAAATCATAATTAGGATCAGAAAATCGAATAAAAAGAGGGTAAATACGTGATACAGACTGATGCCCGCAAAAAATAGATATACAATTATTAGTGTTTTTATTTTATTTTATACAGTTATTTCGATGTGGTAACGGTGTTAACAAAACACAATTTTTAGAATACCTCACAATTTTTACTTTGTATAAAGTTTTTTAATCGAATCATATTATACCAGCCCAGCAAACACTATTTGCCGGCAATATACATTTTTCATATTGGCATTGATGGTAAAGCATTGGCAATTGGTGGCAATATTATGCCAACATCTAATACGCATTAAAAAGTTAACCCTAAATAAACATTCAATTGCCAATAAATTTTACATGCAGGCGAATTGCCAGCAAGCATACAAAAATGGCGGCATACCAATCCTGATTAAATAAAGCATGCCTTTTTGTTGCAGGCAAATAAATATTGGATTTTTGAAGGCAAACCTTCAACGCATATTTATACTTTTCAAACCATATTATTAACATTGGTGTTTAACTAACATTCGAGCAATTTTTTTGATCTGTTTTATTTATAATGGCGGCTAAACAACATTATTTTATGTTTTTTACATAATTTAAAGAAAATGGCCTTTTCCTAACATTTTATTGATACAAATTATGCAAATAAAAATTAAGTCAAACAAAATGTTTATTATGTATTTTTGAGAGAATAAAAATTAAATGATGGTAAAATTAGCTAGGTTAATTTCGACGATTTCGACCGAAGGTGATAAATTCAAACTTCCCGCTTAGCCGAAATACAAGATTTTACAATTTGACAAATGAGGCAACCTTGCTTTTGTTTGGCCGCTTTGTGCAATTGTTTTCTACGTGGTTTTCTAGCTTTTTAGTTTCTTTTTAAAGAAAAGAGTTTTTAGTAGACATAATTAAGTGTATTCATTACCTAATCAGTATGTGTTGTGTAATTAATTGGTGATGACTAGTCAAGAAGGCGGGTTATTCAAGTAGACTGTTAGGAGCTGTAAACATTTTGTTTAAAACCTTTTAAATTTGTAGTTACCTAAAAAATTATATGAAATCAGGGAGTTGCCTTATTAAAAGTTTTAAAGACGTGTTAATACAAAAAAAAAATATATATATTTAATAGTTTTTTTTTTTGACATTTAACTCCTTTAAAATATTTCTCCCTATGTTTTGGATCTGAAAATTGAGTGTAAGTGTCCCTTAAATACTTACTATTTTAAAGTGTTTTCTTTTGATTTATTATCTTTTTTAAATTTTATTACATACCTTTTATATTTTTTTGTTAATTGTTACGGTATAAAAATTTATATTATGTAATTTTTTTATTGATAAAGTTTTCCTGCCTTTTTTCTCATTTTTTTCGATTACAAAATTCTAATATGTTATTAAACTTTTGGGACATTCAACTTATAAAACTTGCAATACTTATTTAATGATAAATGCCATTATCCTAAACGCATTTTTTTACCAATAACTTATTAATGGTGGATGCCATCATCCTAAACGCATTTTTCATGATAAATTATTAATGACGGATGCCATCACATTATCTGCAACACGTGGCCTAATAACGGCCAATTGCCCACTTTCGCGTCTTTTGATACCTTTTTGCCTTGCCATTAAAGAGTGTTGGTAATGCCAGTAAATTAAATGTACAACGCCGGCAACAAATGTTATATGGGAGACGGCCCGTGCCCACTTCGTTGTGCGTTAATTAATTTTTTTTCTGAAATTTTTGTTCAATTCTTATCCATCACCTAAAAGGTATTTTGAGAACGTACTGGTTAAATTCAAACTCAATCAATATTCAGGTCACAAAATCTTGTAACCTCCCAAAATAAGCAATCCAAATAATGTCTTTAATTTTTAAATTAAAACAAATAGATGAGTCGGTAGAGAAGAACAAAGGACTAATTAAAGAAATCCGACCGCCAAAGGAATCAGTCATATTTTCGGCAATTGAGGAGATGGCAATTTGAGTGTGTTTGATTGCTCCCGTGCACAGTCATCCTACTCCGTCACGCACATTTGGTTAATCTTTACGGACTGTTGAAAATCCGCTTTATTAATTCTAATTGGTCGACGGAAAAACAACACAGATATACATATGTAATAAACTGGGCAAAAAAACAAACAATTTCTTTTGTAACGGTATAGAAGGAACAGTTTAAAAATGTAAATTCGGTGCTCTTTGATAAGAAAAAAAATCACAAAAAGTTTAAAGCAAATATATCGGCATGCTTGTCATCGCGGCCGCCTTTGCTATATTTCTTTTATGATATGCCGGTTGATGCAGCTGGTCATCGCACTATGGGATAGAAATTAATTTTTTGGTCAAAATTATGAAACTTACAATCTAACTTAAAATGAGGTGCTTTTACTGGAAAAATATTATAAATTATTACAAATGCTTTTGGAAACCTAAAACTTATTATATGTTATTATAAATTTACACCCCTTAACATTATTATTTTTTATTGTACAAAATAAACTAAAATGTTTTTTGGTAGTATTCTAATCAGTAATCCGATGATTATTATCTCATATGATATACAGGGTACGACAATAGGTATGATTTTTTTAAATGGAATATTCTGAATATTATAGCACCACCAAAAAAAAATCTTTTAAAATGCTTTAAAAAATACTACATTTGATGTGTCTATCTCAATTAGTTTCGGAAATATGACCATCCAAATCTGAAAAATAATTTTAAATTATTCTTAGAAGCGTAATAGAGATACATCTTCCCAACTTTTTTATTTTTTAACGTATAAAATAAATAAAAAATACTGTTTTGTTGGTAGATTCTGTAGAATCCATATCTTTCATCAGAATGCTTTTATCTTATAGGATATACAGTGTAGGACAAAACATATTAAATTTTAAAATGGAAAACCTTGTAAATTATAAAAAATTGTTTATTTATTAAGTGAGTACTCCTGCACAGTCCGACCGTGTTAATTTTTTTATAACTGCACGGTCTGATTTAATTTACGAATGAATGAAGGAAAAAAATTACACAATTCTTAAGTGGATTTATAAAGTGTGTATTAGTCTCTGGTTTATTTAACGAATTAAAAAAAAATTAACCAAAACTAACCATGACCCCCACTCTATATTCTGTCTTCGGTAGAAAATATTCTAGTAATATCAAGTAACAAAACACCAAAAATTATTTTATGTTATAATATATATATTGATGGGTTTTTGACAAAACATCGTAAGTGACTTTCGTCAAATTTTACGGAAAAGGATTTTTCTTCTCATGGCGTTATTTTTAAAACTAAGTTGGTGATTTTTTGTATACACATTAGTTCAAGGCTTTATTTCAGTTCTAGGGTTTTGTTGTAAAAATAACGCAATGGGAAGATAATTCGTCCTGTAAAACTGTTTGAGGGATGCTTAATAAATTTTGTGAAGTTGGGTTTTTACCTGCCTGTAATGAGGTCACGTTTAGGAACTCAACAACCTCTCTCTCTCTCTCTCTATTTTTTTCTTGGTTTTGGTTCCGTTCAGGTCCAATCCACCACTCTCCCCTTCCGGACTATGCTTTCCAGGGCTTCGTCGGCGGAAAATCTGGATAATCGAGCTCGTAGCTCCCAGAAATTCCAAAAAGAAAACAAACAATTCAACAATCGATACAATGCATAAATTGTCGGCTGTCAAACCAAGACCTGCTACTGGTGTTACGTATAACCTTCACTTTCACTACTGACAGTTCCCATGACACGCCCATCTATTTCCCGCCATTTGAGAAATACCTCGTGTTCACCACCAAACAGGATACCATCAGCTTATAGGAATCTTCGCTCATAGCGCTTAGATCCAAAAGAAAGCGTGAATCTTTCCTTGATCCCCGAAGGTAAAAAACGTTCGTACGACACCTCTAACCGACACTCCGGGAAGAACTTTGTAGTCCTCTACGCATGTCCGCACTGTCCGGAGGTCAAACAAAGAGTCCCACTCAACAACCTTAATCAGTTTTATCTGCGTACCTCTAGCAACTCGAGTACACCAGTAATTTTTACGCAGCTCAGCTAGTAATTTAAGGGTAGGTAAGAGGGTGAAGGGCCCGTAAAGACGGTTTACAGAAAAAGGCATGGCCCGCAATTCTGACACATATTAAAAACTGTATAGAAGAAAGGTTTGGTCCGCAGCTACGACGCACCGATCCTAAAAACTGGTGTCAAAACCGAAGTTACATTATACCCGTTAAATACACTCCGGTAGACCTGCACAGTTAGGTATACCTGTGCAGTTATACGTGGTTATTTAATTATAATTTCACACACGGTGAGTGATGCCTTCAAGCCTACCTAAACTCGGGAGAGCTCGCGAGTGAGTGCAATAGAACTGAATTAAAAGGGCGTTCCTACGCAAATGACAGTATCAGATTCAGTGCCGTATTATCCATTAGGCTGACTAGGCTACAGCCTAGGGCGCCATGAAAAAATAGGCGCCAGACCGGGGAGTTTTTAAAAAGTTTAGGTCGGGTGGGGATTTTTGGTTACTAATTTCTCTGTTAAGAAGGTGCTTTGAAATGAAATAGGCGCAAAAAGCAAAGAATGTCCTTTTTTTTGGCTCTTCAAAATTTTTTTGGTGAAAATAGACGCTCAGGAAATTTTAGGGCGCCTTAAACAGTTAATACGGCCCTGATCAGACTTATACTCGTACACGTGCCTTTTTAGGTAGATTCGAAGACATAACATGACATTATTTTTCTGTCTATTTACATAACTCACCTCAACCTAATTTCAAGGTAGGAAGGTAATCAAGAACAATCAAACAAAAATGACTCATTTGTTCCTGTTGACATAAATCGAGTAAACCAACATCAATAAAGCAAAGAAAAATTTAAACGGATTTCCAAGTAATTTTATGATGTTAGGGAGATCTTGCAGGAAAACTACACCACTAAGTAGTGTTGATGACGTTAAAAATTTGTTTTTTATTTTTAATTTTTATTATTGATTTTCCGAAAAAAATATTCCTTATCAAAAGTTCTGCATAGTCTAAAACCTAAAATTCAATTATCAGATATTAATTATTTGCAGTGGTATACGAGGTATATCGAAAAATGTGAATTTTGCTTAAGGGAAACTACCTTTATTTTTAACAATATAAATTTTTTATAAGAAAAAGTTATTTAGAATTAAAAATAAATTACAAATACGCAATTGTACCTATTTCCTAAAAAAATAAACGTCAGTTCTCATCATTGGGAATTTGTTTTTATTATTGATTTTACGAAAAAAGTTATTCTTTATAAAAATTCTTGCAATTTCTAAAACCTAAAATGCAATCATCAGATATTAATTTTTTGCAGTGGTATACGACATATGTCAAAAAATTTGATTTTGCTTAAGAGAGAAGTACCTTTATTTTTAACAATATCGAGTTTTTTTATGAAAAGAAAATGTTAAAATAAAAATATATGAAAACTTATTTGTATAAATTATTGTTAAACATAAAGGTACTTTTCGACATACCTCGTATACCACTGCAAAAAATTAATATCTGATAATTGAATTTTAGGTTTTAGACTATGCAGAACTTTTGATAAGGAATATTTTTTTAGTAAAATCAATAATAAAAAGTTTCCCATATGGTGCAAACTTAAGTAGAGACGCTGTATATTTTATTTTGACCATACTTATTGCTGGAAAACATCTGTCTGCTCCGGCAGGCAGCCAGCGTGCTGTTGATCAGCTGTTCCAGATACTTAATATTTTCGCGTACTCTAAAATTTTACTGCGCATACCCAGTTCTACCCTGAGCGGTGCTTATAAAGGGGTTATTATGATTTTCACTGTATTCATCCATTTTAGTTTTGTCTCAGTCATTGGACAACCCACGAAAGCTTATGTCAAAGTACCAGAATATCATTGGTGTCGAGTTATTAAATGTTTAAAACATCTTTTTCCCTCAACCGTCAACGTTATCCAAGGACTGAAACATGCAATTTTTGCATTTCACAGCACTATTTAGACTGTATTTAAATAATGAGTGACAGGGATCAATTCACAAAAACTTCTAGACAAAACAAAAATGTTTATATTAAAAAAATATACATAAAATGCTAAAATAAACAAACATCAACCAGTCAGGTGCAATAGAATGTTTCCTAACTAGTGCTAAAAATGACATTTTTCCGCACGCGACTGCAGAAGCTGAGCTGCACTGAAAGAAGCGTAGTTTGACCCAGACAAAATTTTCTTTAAAACATGAAGTTCATGAAAATCCTTTATTGCAACTCGCTAATATATGGTTCAATATTTTTGTACTATTCCGCACTACTTTTCCGCATTAGTGTGGAAAAGTGTCTCTTTCAGAATTAAAATTCGTGCGGAAAGGTGAAAAAATTTTTGAAGAGCAAAGAAAAGGTCGTCTTTCATGAAACACCGTCTATATCTTCTCTTTCCTTTTTGTCCTCTCCTTTTGCTCCTTTCCCAATAGCCAGGGGGTGCACAACATCTAAAAATGCCTAAAATGGATACTTTTTTTTACCAACACTTACTACTTTTCATACATTTTCAAAGCCAGGGGTGTAAGTGCACCCCTCCGGCGCCCATGATTGCTGCCATTACCGTATTTTTGGAATTTCTTGAAAAAATTGTTCATGTTATTCTTTTAACGTTAATTTTAATTGGGTTAAACAAATAAATTTTAACTGTGGCGTCAAAATAAAAAAATATACAAATATACCTTTTTAAGCCTGAATTAACCTTACCCCTCCTCCCAAATGAAATTTTCTGTATCTATATTTTATTATCATTACAAAGGTCTTTTAAAAACCTTTAAAAATAAACTCAACATTATATGTCGTAATAAAAAATTGCTGGTTTTTGAACAGCTAGAACAAAATCTCAATTATGATTTCTTACCGCTCTGCCCAATTAGAAAACAAATCGAATTAAGTCGAATATTACGAATAACTTGTTATTTCCGATTCGGTTTACGAGCTTCAGTTCGACCTATATTAACGTTGATTTAAAAATTTGCTTAGTAAATAGAGAATTATTGCAAGTTGCCTTATTAAGCTCGGGTATTATTAATACCGGCCTTATTTAAATAGTGCTTGTACCCATAATTTAAAGCTATTGCAAATCATGTTGACAGTACCATTAACCTAAAAAATGGGAAAAATTTTTTAGTAGAATTTTTTTATTGATTTGTGCTGTCGGGTTTTTTTTTAACACAAGTACAGAAATACATTTGAAAAAGCAAGGTTTTAAGTATTTTTACTTCTAAAAACTTTTCGACTTTGTGGTCGGCAGCCGTTCGGTTAGACGAACAGTTCCGAAGTTAAAATAAAACCAAAATAAGGCACGACCTAAAACCGACATAAATAAAGCCAGGCACTATACTTATTAAGGAGTCCTTATCCCACCATGCACATGCGCAAGCTCAGATGTCAAAATAAGGCCGGTATTATTGGTGCCTGGCCTTTTTTCCCTGTGCAATAAATTCTCTATTATTAAACTTACAACTTGTTTTAAGTCAAAGCAATTTAAGACATTTCTTTTTATGCGTAGTGTGTAAATTCAAGTTAATCCCGCTACATGTATTTTTGAACACCCCATGTATCGAAACCTGCTCTAATCTTAACAAAGAAAATAGAGAAGGATAGAGGATCAATCGCCGTTTTGAAAAGTGGCACAATTTGAAGAAAGGGTCTGCGGGACGGCAGGGCATGCGCATACGCACTCCCAATGTCAAAATCGGCGGTATATTCAAAAACATTGATTTATTGAGCAAATATACATAAAACTTGAATAAAAAGCGTGAAATGTGGTTAATATACTGAAATTTATTAATAATTTAATGACTAAATATTGGTAATTTAGTGCTAATGGTGTATTAAAATCTATTTGGTAGAAGTCTATTTTTTCTTAGATTGGAAATTGGAAATAAGAACTAAAAATGAAAATCTAAATAGAATTATTTCTTGAAAACTAAACTTTTATTGTGAAATTGCATATTTAGCATAAATGTATGTAAATATGGTTGTAAAATGTAAAAGAAGTGTATAATTTTAAGAAATATATGAAAATAACACGCTTAAACTTACCAACCAAATAAATTATAGATTTATTTTGATCCTATTTAGTTGAAAGGTATTATAGTGTATAAGTTAATATTACTTATACTGAAAAGCGTAGTAGGATTTCTGTTTCCATAGGCCTCTGTGCTTGGTCCATTTTATTCGATATCTACAAACTTTTTTAGGTATGAGGAAGCAGGTAAGATTGTAGGTTTTAATTAACAATGAAAATTTAAGTTTCCACAATACTGGATACTAACTTATTTTGAAATAAAATACTTTTGTAAAGGAAGCTCAAAATGCTCGGTATTGCAGAAAAAAATCTTAATCCTAAACATCTTTTTTCCACAAATTTTCGAAATTGACAAAAATAAGTGTACTTTCCTCTTAAGAAAAATTCATAATTTTTAAGATATTTCATATACCTACCACCAAAAACAATTAATATGGGATGGTTGAATTTTTTCGTAAAATTAATAATAGTTTGCCTTATGGTACGAACTTAAGTAGACACACTTTAATCTCGGTTTGTACCTCAACTGGGGTCAGTTATTTAGTGTTTAGGCCTTTTAATTTTTTCGCTTTAGTATAATTTTTATCACTATTAATACTTTTTAAACTGGTCATTTGTCTGAATACAGCTCAAGGAAATTTTGTAAATATGGAGTGACGCACACAGAAATCCTCTATTGCTTCATTGTGTTTTTACCTCCAGCAAGATATTCATTAAATATATTTTACGTATTTATGTAAAATATTAATGTATATAATATTTTGTTAAAAAATAAATCTTACATAAAGTGTTAATTTGTTTTTATTCATAAAAAAAACAACTTAAATAATTTATTTAAAAAACCAATAAATTTACACAAATGTTGTTTCAATAATTTATATTTATAACACAAGTCACACGTAAAATTAAACCGAATAAAACACAAAACAAATAAACAGCCACAACAATCACAAAACATCAGCCATATTGAACATATTGAAAGTCAAGAGTTTTGACATTTATAACAGCCAATAGCAAGCCGAAAAAAGAACCTCTCATGCGCATGACGAGTAATCCCGCTGTGTTAAGTTAACGATCAAACCGGTTAAACTTCGCAAGATATTTGGCTGGTAGTATTGATTCAGACACAAAAATGTTACGTAAAAAGTGCGTACTGAAACAAAAAAATTATAAATAAATCCATACTTTTAACCAAGCACGTGCTTTTTAAGAACTGTAAGCAAGAATAAAATAAAACTTTGACGAGCTCTTTCTGTCGCTGAACACAATCACAAGTAGCAGGTGTGTGCCATTTTTTAATTGGTGGGGGTAAATCAACTGTTTCTCTCCCCTTGTCCATTCTCTTTGTAATTATTCCTAACAACTGTCAAATACAATAAAGGAATGTCAGCTCTTAGCACCTATTTAATAATTATATAACCTTTGATTGTAATCTAAAAAATAATATAATTACATTTCGACCGCACTGCGAAGCAGCGATTACAAAAATGATAAATGAAGAGATAAAACAGATCAGCAGAGAGTGGATGTGCTGAAATAATTTGATTTCTATATTGAATTCTCTTTGAAGTGAGCAGCTAGATTGTATTTCGCTGGCATTAATTGAAATTGACGAAAAAATAATTAGTTTTCCAACAGCGAGAACGGTTTGACGGACATTTTAACACTCATTTGAATATAATTTTATTAATTTGATAATAAGTTTTTAAAAATATGCTGTTAAACTTTTTGAAAAACTGACAGTCAGTAAAAAGTGGAGCTACGAAATTTTTCAATGTAGGAAACGCCCAGTTAGTTCTTTTAAAAATTTAGGATGCCCACTTATTGTTAGTAATTTTATGTAACATTTATATGGAATGATTTAAGAAAGGGACAACCAGAAAACTAAAACTGCACTGCACTGAAAAGTGATTTGTTCTATCCCTTTTAGCTTTCGCTATACCCTGCATGATCAACGAAAAGTCGCCACCCTGTATATCGGTAAACCGCGTTGCTATAACTCAATCGATTGATATCAAATATTCACCACAAGCGATTGCTTCATCTAAAATAGCATTAAAATTAAACCGAATCGTATTTATTTCCTTTGATCGCTAAAACCAAAATAAGCTGCTTACACAGAATCTAGGATCGCTAGTTCTCCGAAGATTTAACCGATCCTATAAGGATTTTCTACTTTATTATTTATGTCGGATTTTATCTATACTGCCGAACAACATTTCTCAACTATAAATAAACAATGACTCAGGCAGTGATCTTTTAAGATTTTCGGTAAGTAAAATACACCCAGAAATTAAATCAAATACCTATTTGAAAATTACTTGATTTTTGCAACTATCGCAAAATATCAATTTGGAAAAAAAGGTCGTGAATACTTCAATAAAAACCAGGAAAGGACAGAGACAAGAATGAGACGAGCAACTAAATGTAAATAAATTATCCGAGAGAGAGATAGCTGCTGGGCCTTCCTTGTCTGTCTTAAAGGAAGGTAAACGCAGATGGCGCGTGAGTCGACTTTATCGTTTGCGCGCCAAATTCAAATTATGTAGCTGTGCTATTTTTGCCCTTAATGTTAGGTACTTTTTTGTTTCCTATTAATATAAAATATTGGGGTTTAGTTCAATAATTAAACACACCTAATTAAAAATGTCATTTATTTGGTTTTTATAAAGATTTTTTCTTACAGATAACCATGTCAATATTACTTTAAATTATCTGTTGAAAAGCACAAATTTAATATATACACTGTGATCACTAATAAAAGTCAATATTCAAAGTCGAATTAAAGGTAAAAAACCACGAAACACACAATAAATCACAGAAAATGTAAACAAACTGTCCAAACAAATCGGCCATTGAAAAATATCAAACACAAATATCGAATAACATTTCGGCGTGACTGCCTGCGGCAACGTTTGTCAAGTTAAAAATATTCGATTCATGATATATGTTCTTTCTCTTAATTAGATGCGAGCCAAAAAAGGACATTAAAATTTACATGCAGAAATTGTGCAACTTGGCAACCAGGGCAAAGCGATGATTGCTCCATCTACGATAGCCTGCCACGATGAAAGACAAAGACATATTTATTGGAACTTGTGTTAAACCAGGACGAGATAAATACAATGGACAAATTGTTAGGACCAGTTACTCGTCCATTGTTGTCTCTGTATGCAATATACAAATTGATTCTTAACTATGGTACGAACCAGGGGGGTAATTTCTTATTGTACCTGGGCCAGTAATATAATGGACTTCATAATAAGAACACTTTTACAACCTTTATCCAACACTTACATATAATATCTACATAACTGATCAGATTTTGAGGATATAAAGTGTACTATAAGTCATAAGTACCCTTTAGCTCACTAGTGAATTATAGACAATACAAAATTTTGTTGCTGGTGTTGACAATGACAAGTAACAAATAATGGATGACGTTTTCAAATTATTTTCAATATTAAAAACGATTTATACGAAAGTGTTGGATAAAATTTTGTATTAGACACGTGAGTTATTACATATAAGTCACTTAAGAAAATTACCTCTCTCGCCCTTCGGGCTCGAGAGTTAAACTTTTCTTGCGTGACTTATATGTAATATAACTCACTTATCTAATAAATAACTATTTTAGAAGGGTTCCCTTTGACGAGTCTACCACTTATATTCATACCGCCATATTGGCGATTTTAACTACCGATGGGGGCGCTGCTAAACGTAATTAAAGTCGAAAGAAGTAGGTAATATGCAGATAGCTAGCTTTGATATGTTACGGATTTCGGGTATTGAAACGGTTTAAAATACTGTTCATGTTTCAATACAGCCGTTAATTTGTATAGATTTATACGTACTAATTAAGTGTGTTAAAACTCGATTTGTGACTTTAAGTAGTGCCCTTGATGGTTTAACAGACTTTTTGTTAGTGGTGATTAGTGAAGAAAGCGCCATGTTAAACTTTTTCGGAATGAGTAAAGAACTGTTTTTGACGCTAAGCTCAGTATTTTCATATCTCAATTGCACTTCCGATAATAGGTGCACAGTGGAAGAAAAAGAAATCTTGAATTCCAACCATATTGTTTTGATTATACACACGTCTTTTTATTTTAGATGTTATTGGCTCTTCTGATGCCATAATAAACGTTTTAATATAGGTGAAAAGAAAGACTTTTTAATAAAAATAATAGCAAAATACTTAGCTATTTACGCATAAGGTTTAAAAACGCGTATTAAACATAACCAAGTAAATAAATAAAAATATATTTATATCCACTTCAATGGTTAAACATGTCCGATCACCTGTTTTCTTAGGTTGCGCCGTAGACCACCAGAGGTCTCATTGAACTTAGACCCAGCCTGTCAATGTCAAATGTTTAGGGTGTCGGACTGGGCGAACGCGTCACTTTATTAAGTCGGACAAATTTACCACATTGTTTTACATGCAATTTTTAAACATTTCGCCAAGTGGGGCAATTATTTTTTAAATCGAGCTAGGTACAAAGAAAATATATATCTTTATTTAAAAGGAATAGGGAAAGAGATGAAAGAGCAAACAAAGTAGGAAGTTCGGTGTCTGTCCAGTTGGATCATATAAAGATGCACTCGTGTGGCATCGCAAGTTTCTCTGTTGGTAGCCGCAAGTGAAAGAATTATACTAATTATTCAGAGCAGACGCGGTGAATTTACCCATGAAAAAGCGATTTATCTCTTATAGCTTGACGATGGGCGAGAAGGAAAGTCTTTATAAAAACAAAGGAGGAGGAGGCAGGAAGAATCGCGTTTGAAATACATCCAAAACGTATAAATTAGAAGGGGAAACATACTTTTGGCTTAAAAGGAATCGAAGCTTTTTTGAAGCTTCCGTTTTTATAGATATGGTGTATTATAACTAACTTTGCTGATTAAGAGGCTGATAGGAGACTATTATAAGATTTTATAAACATCTCTTTTGGACACCATGTATTTTTATAACTGTAAAAATATTACTAAAGCAACCTAAATAGAAGTTTGATACAATAATAATAAATTAATAAACTTAGTAAATTAAAACCATAAAAGCATTAAAACATTTTTACAATATTTTTTGATAAAGTTTTACTGCCCTGCTTCGATTTTGACATTGCTAAGTCCCATTGTAAATCTTATTTTATAGTTGCCATATCTGGATTATGTTTTAATAACCAAATCATAAAGTGAAAGGTTTTACTGTATTGTATTTATATTTTTAAATTATACAATATTTATTTTTTTGACTATATTTTTAATCTAGATATACAATATTCGATTTTTTTACTTCGCGACAGTACACAAAAACTTAAAGTTTAAATACAAATTGTTTTACAGACAGGCTTCTTCAGGTAAAAAAGAAGCCTTCTTAAGCTTATAAGCCGTGAAGTAAGAAAGGCAACGTTGCAAACAACACTTTACAGTAGGAATATTAAATTGAGTTCCTAATAGATTACATGCTAAATATAATTAATTTTTTAAGTGTTTTAAACAAAATATAGGTATTCAGTTTTTTAGGATGTTTTAGACAACATATAGGTATAATTTTAAAAACTATAGTTGCCCTTAAAAGCAATACTGTGTCTGCAAAACTTATCAAAAACTTTTCTGCCTTATACAAATTTGTTGGTAAGGATTTAAAAATTTCCAGTTGTTAGGACTTTTTCTACCACTATTTATTCATTTTTTGTGAACAGACCAATGCAGATTTTTATATTTAAGTAAACATTAATTATTATTTAGTAATATTTGCAATACTTAAAATGAATTGAAAGCATGTGTGTTTAGTTATAAATACAAAAGCTTAATTTGTATTACATAGGATGCACTTTAAAATAAAAATCGCTTTAAATAAATAAGTAAGCAAATAACTTTCATAATATCTATATGAATAATATTTTTGGTGAACTTACCAGTATATTTATCCGCATTAGTTGATATAGTCCTTAGGTTATTGCTTGGGGTAAATAATTGTTTTTGGTGCACTTTACACACTAATGATATCAAATTAAGCCAATTTTTTAAAAACACACTTAGTTAATTAGTTGCCCATAAAATATATTTGTCCATTTACCGTATAGGTACTAGTTTTACTTTTAATAAAAAACACTTATCCGGTCAATAGCGCACAACCAGGCTTTTATAATTTTATTGTTTTTGGGGAAATTAAATGTTGTTTGATAACTCTCTGTTTTAATATAACTGGGGTAATTGGTTTTGCAGCCCGAAACGCACGGAACACGTTTGTGGCATAATGTACGCCGTATGCACCAACTATACGCGCACATTTAAACGTAAAAACAACGATTGACAAATTGGCACTTTTCCTAGTTTTTAAATATAACAATGAATTACAATTTTTTCTTTATATAATAAATACACGCTACGATTTAATTTTAAAAAACAGAAAAAAACCGTTTGAGCAATCGTTTAAACTTGTTTCCGTTTACTTCTAAACTTTACTTGACATTCCTACTGTGCTGTGTTGCCAGATTTCCTCGTTCACGGCTCATAAGCCTAAGAAGGCTGTGATTAAATACATATATTAAATGTAATGCTTTTTTACGGCTTTTAAGTAGAACTTTTTATTATTGATACAAATACAAATATACAGGGTGTCCAAGAATTTGTGGGCAATCTCTCAGATTTATATAGAACACATGAAAATAATGTGACAAGTTCCTATAATTTTTTCCTAAATCCCCTCTTTACAGAGATATGCGCTCTTAAAGGACGTCACTTAAAATGGTTTTTCTTAAATAACCCAGCAAACACTATTTGCCGGTAATGTACATTTTCATATTGGCATTGATGGTAAAGCATTGGCAATTGGTGGCAATATTATGCCAACATCTTATACGCATTAAAAAGTCAACCCTAAATAAACACTTAATTGCCAATAAATTTTTTATGCAGGCGAATTGCCGGCAAGCATACAAAAATGGCGGCATACCAATCCTGATTAAATAAAGCACGCGTTTTGTTGCAGGCAAATAAATATTGGATTTTTGAAGGCAAACCTTCAACGCATATTCATACTTTTTAAACCATATTATTAACATTGGTATTTAACTAACATTAAAGCAATTTTTTTGATCTGTTTTATTTATAATGGCAGCTAAACAACATTATTTTATGTGTTTTTACATAATTTAAAGGAAATGGCCTTTTCATAACATTTTATTGTTAAAAATCATGCAAATAAAAATTAGGTCAAACAAAATGTTTATTACGTATTTTGGAGCGAATAAAAATAAAATGATGGTAAAATTAGCTACGTTAATTTCGACCGAAGGTAACCGCTTTGTGCATTTGTTTTCTACGTGGTTTTCTAGCTTTTTAGTTTCTTTTTTTAAAAAAAGAGTGTTTTAATAGACATAATTAAATGTATTCATTACCTAATAAGTGTGTGTTGTGTGATTAATTGGTGATGGCTAGTCGAGAAGGCAAGATATTCAAGTAGACTGTTAGGAGCTGTAAACACTTTGTTTAAAACTTTATTAAAAGTTTTAAAGACGTGTTAATAAAAATATTATATATATTTAATAGTTTTTTGACATACCGATAGATGGCGTAATGGACAATAAACTACTACGTTTCTGCAATATCTTCGCTTTTTATCGTCTAAACCGTACCCATTAGACAAAAATAATTCGAGAGCGGTCTGCGGTAGGTGATCTCACTTAGCTTTGAAAGAAATATCTTCGGCTAGTGTAAAAATCTGCATCTTCAAGTTGGACAGTGTTGCGAGAGATGGTACTTTGCATTGCAAGGAAATTGCATGCAGTAAGAAGTTTTTTCCTATTTTAATTTTTAGATAAAATATTGCATCATTTTTGCTTTTAAAAAAGTATATGCTACAATTTTCGTCAATAAGACGTCAGCTTGCTGCTTGGGAGTATCTCCATTTGCCCACTTTCGTGTCTTTTTGTTATCTTTTTGCCAATAACTTATTAATGACGGATGCCATCACTTTATCTGCAACACGTGGCCTAATAACGTCCAATTGCCCACTTTCGCGTCTTTTTGATACCTTTTTGCCAATGCTTTGCCATTAAAGAGTGTTGGCAATGCCAGTAAATTAAATGTACAACACCGGCATGTTATATGGGTGTCACCACTGAATATGTCCCAATATGTTGCTACACCCCGCAAGGTCAACGAAAAGGCGCCACCCTGTACAATAAAAAACCATGATATTTTTATTCAATTCAATCCCGAACTCCCCAGTTAGATTTAATTCATTAAAGTGGAATTCATAAATTTTAATCTGGCCCCATGGAATCATAAATTTCAAACGAACATCATCGGTACATATTATGTGATTTTTATGTTAAATATTTCGTTGAATTGCGCTTATTTTATCACAAAATTTAACCCAGTTTACGGGGTTATTTTATACACTGCGCAGCTTGCATTAGTTAAATTAATTTTTATATTCAAGGCTTTTTTTATTTTTTTTAGGTCTTTTATAAACCTTTATTTCTATAAGACATAACTTACAACTGGTTCCCAATAATTTTCGTATGGCTTGGCTCACCGTTTCCACATTTATTTTTTTGGTGAAATAGGTATAAACACAATCGGTCAGGTGAACAAAGCAAAGAAAATGCTTTTTCCTACAACCACTAATGAAAATGACATAAAACCATAAAGTAACATACCTACGGATAAGAGAAACCATGGCATGCTAAAATTTTCGTACCGCTTTTGCGGCAGGCTTGGAGGCAGGCTTGTCATTTTCCAGTTTACACTTTAAATGCGTTGGTCGAGGCCTCGCCTCGTGTAACATCAGTGGTGGGGAGACACGTAAGCTTACTGAAATGACTAACTGGCGGTATTTCAACGAGAAACGAATAACATTATATTGGGAGTTTTCGCATGACCTGTCCTTAAATCGGCTATTCCATGATAACTCTTATAATTTCCTTACTCTATGATAAAACGAACTCCTTGATTGAGAAAACAAATAATATCACACGAGTGTTGAAAAAAACTTTTACACTGAATTGTATCCGCAGTTGGTTTCTTGTGAAACATTTTTAAATATTAATACTAAATAGGAAAATTGCTTTTTAATGTTTCAAAAATTATTAGAGCATTACTCTACAATAATTGTTTCGCCTTTCTAGGGCTTCATCAAGAGTACTTCGTATACTAAATTTAGAAAAGAGAAATATTCACAAACAGAACCTAGGTTACTCTTATTTACAGACACAGTTTTACAGCCCAACTTATCTAGTCTATTGGATACATTATTACTGATGTTTGGTATATAATTGATAAACTTAAAATTATTGTTTTTAGGTTCTGTAATACTATAAAACTCTTTAGCAATTAACTTTTGTTTTTTCTTTGTTAACAATTTATCAAAAAACTTTTTTTAATTGACCGGAAAATTGAATTTTCCACTCAATTTTTAAGCGGAAAATGCTATTTTACAGGACTAATTTACTTTCCGGTCCCTAGTTTACTTTCCGGTCTCTCATTTACTTTCCGGTCCCTGATATCAAAAATCCTGTTAGCCATGACAAAAATTGTCAGAGTTCAATTGTTACTATTTGACAGATGAAATAATTGAAGCAGCGTCCTTATTGTCGTTTAAATAAAACACTAAAAATTTACACAGTTTTTTTTCCGGTCAATTAAAAAAATTATGTACGATACTCGACCGGAAATAATTTTTACGGGTCTCCTCAAAACTACAGGACTCGCCTACGGCTCGCCCTGTAAATGTTTTCGTCGACCCGTAAAATACCATTTTCCGGTCTAGTAACGTAAATAGCTATTTCAACACTAGTGTTAAAAAGTTCACGACCGTGACAGATGTTTAAATTCCGGTAAAAAATTTATTTACAGTATATTTTTAATTAACTAAAGATATTGACATACCAGTGCTAACACATATTTTTAAGGGTTTATAAAAATTGTCTTGTGCCAACGTTTTACCTTAAATGACCGGAGTGCTCCAAATTAGCTCCGTTTCGTTTTCAAATAGAAACCCTGTATATTCATTTTAACTTTGTTTTTTTAAATTTTTTAATTTTGTATCACATTTTTCTAATAGGTGGGACGTCCACACTTTTGTAGGTTCATTTTATTGATTTCTATTTTTTTAATGGTTAAGGTAATACTTAAAAAGAAAATATTAATATATTTTTACTAAATAATCCACACAAATATCGCAAATAATCCAAAAACAAAAGTTTACATACAACATACGATAAACGACTGTGTAATTGAAGTTTGAAATTAAACTTATAAAGCAGGGACGGCCGCCCACAATCAAACTTCGACTTTAGGTAAATAGGTCCTTTGAATTCAAAACAAGAATGAGTAAATGCCTTTACTAATTATATTTTATGTGTACCAATATTTTAAGACCACTATAATTTAAATAATAATAAGTTTGGAATATTTTTGCATAGGTTACTTCAAATAAATGTATATACGATTAAAATCCACCCCTGATTACTTTTGGGGTTTTAAACATGGCGGATATTAGGCTACACTTATTATTATTCAGAGATTATTTAGTGTTTTGTTTAGTGGTGAGGTTTTTCACGTAATTTGAAATTTTGAAAAACCTAATTACTTAAAGAAATAACAGTGAAATAACACTTTTGTAAGGTAACAAAATTAAATTTTAAAATATGTACATGCTTTTACATACAATTAGGTAAAAGGAATTTCTTTATTTGGATTTTATGGCACTGACATCGATTTGCGTCTAAATTTTTTGTCAGTTTATCTTGTCTGTGTTGACATTGATAATAAAAAAATATTACCAAAGTGTTAGCTGGGTTGTGGTTACTCAACGTTCAGGGCCGTATTATATTAACTGTTTTAGGCGCCCTAGGCTAGAATTCCCGGAGCGCCTATTTTTCACCAAAAAAATTTTTGAAGAGCAAAAAAAAAAGGTCATTCTCTCCTTTTCGCGCCTATTTCATTTCAAAGCCTCTTATTCACAGAAAAATTAGTCACCAAAAATCCCCACCCGACCTAAACTTTTTTAAAAACTTTTATGGCGCCCTAGGCTGTAGCCTAGTTAGCCTTATGGTTAATACGGCACTGTCAACGTTTATTTACTCGAACATTTGTCATCATCGGTACTCTGCGCAGGTTATCCGTCGCACTGTGGAAAAGTTTGAACGTAAGTTAACTTTACGTCAAGGTTCATCCACAAACTTTTCCACAGTGCGGCGGATAACCTGCGCAGAGTACCGATGAAGGCAACCCAATTTTCGAGTAAATAAACTTTGAGTGGCTACAACTTTGGTAATATTTGTTTATTACTTCCAACAGATCGAAAGGATTTAGACGCTGCCTTATAAAACTGCACACTATACTAAATATAGTCACACTTAGAAATAAAAAATATATGGATTAGTTTAGGAACCGAGAAATCTCTATTTTAAATACTATAACTCTTATTGAAAAACCCTTTATAAGTAGGATTTACTTTTGCATAACTTTTTCACAGGGCCGTATTAACTGTTTGAGGCGCCCTAGGCTAGAATTCCCGGAGCGCCTAAATTCCACCAAAAAATTTTTGAAGAGAAAAAGAAAACAAAAAAGTCATTCCCTTCTTTTTTATGCCTATTTATCTATTGTCTATTTCATTTTAAAGCACCTTATTCACAGATAAATTAGTCACCCAAAATCTCCACTCAACCTAAACTTTTTTAAGACCTCCCCACCTCTCCCTGTCTGGCGCCATTACTCCCCTGTCTGGCGCCTATTTTTTCATGGCGCTCCTAGGCTGTAGCCTAGTCAGCCTAATGGATAATACGGCCCTGTTTTTCACCTGGCCCAATAAAAACACAATTTTCGAAAATAAAATTGCACCTTTAATTACCCACAATTTACAAGTATACCAATCACTCAGTACAATAAAAATCTGAAAATTTGATTATAACAATATTGAAGCAATCTAATAGATTAGGTTCAAACGATACGATTCCATAATAAATTTCGGAATCGACAATATGGAGGCTTATAAACATACGGCCGATGATGTTTGTCTAATCGGCGCATATTTGATATCAAAATTACGGACCAATCGCGTGGAACACCGTCAATATTGTCGTTTCATACAAATTGACCGCCCTCTGTCAATATTTAGATAACCGATAAAATTATAATATCCGGCATTTTTATTACTTTGCTTTGCTTTGGACCGGCATATTGATTTTTAAATAAAAAAATATAAACACGTTGTGCTAGCTTGATGCTTTCAATTGAATTTATGTGTGTTGAAGACTAGCAGGTAGAGATTAAGCAAATAATGCCTGCATCGAAACATCGAAGCTTTTCCTGAAAGACTGACATCTTGATTTGCATTTTTAGACCGTCTATATTTCACGCATTGGCAAAATTACCCATGGTAATTTTAACATGTAAAAGCTATTCGGTGGTACTTTGAAGGGGCTTATGCCCCAGTTTTAAAAGTATACCGGGTGTTACTGAATTTGATTATGGCACGTAAAGGGCAAATTCTACACGAAAAAAAATCGAAAGGCGTTGTGTACTATAAGAGTGTAGCGCAAAAACTGTGATAAATATGTTTATTATTGACATTCTAAGTATAATTTCTGACATTAATTTTCTGTTATGAAAATCAACGAGTTCTAAAGTTTTGTAAGTGAATGATAGTAGCTAACAACAGCAATCAAATATGAATCTTTACTACAATATAGTAGTATTGAAAACGGTAACCTGAATTTCTGCCACAAAAGTATAAAATACTACTACAACGTATACCTGGGGCCTACACGGAAAAAATCTGGTAAATATTCATGCAATTGTAACCTACACAGTTACAAGGTGTAGCAGTATAGGCCCTAAGTACACGTTGTAGTAAAACTAACTCCGTTTTTAAAGCAAATAATGTGCAGTAGTATTTAATACTTTTGGAGCAGAACGTCATGTTACCGTTTTCGATACTACTATAATACGATATTGACAATAATGTTACAACAACAATAAACACCTATTTAAATAGGGTTTATATCTATTCTACACAATTTTTACCAAAATAAGTGTTTTCAATTTTTGAAAAGTTTAACACCCTGTATCTGGAGAACGAAAAATGCGGACCCATGTTTATATAATATTTTCTTTATATTTTCTGATGTAGAACCTGCCTTCAAATTGCATTAACAACATTTTGTTACACACTGTATATACCAAAGAACACTGATCATTGACTTTTTTTCTAAAAGTAATAAATTCAATTTTGGAATTTGGGAATTATTAAAATGAGCAAATAGTGCTAGTAGTATTAAGGGAAAAACCTTATTTTATCATTGCTAAACCTTAACGCGCCTATGTGAAGAAGTGTTATTGGTCAACATGACATGCTTTCATTATTTTTAACCTAAAACTGGAATATTATTTGTTTTTTTATAGTCTGTTTTATTTTTTTGTTTTATATAGTTACAAATGGAGAAGTTTTAAGTTTTTTACTATATTTTAAAGACAAAATTTAAAAATAAACAAAAATTACTTTAACCCTTAACCTCATTTCGTTTTCAAATGTCAAAATAAGAAAGGGAAACAACCGATACGGCACAATTAAAGTCTAGCAGTAACCTTAATGAAGTTTTCCTTACCCAAGCAGCAAGCTGACGTCATTATGACGTCATTTTTAAGTCATTTTTGGTCATTTTTGGTCACAGGACGTCATCAGACCAAAATTGTGTTTTTGACATCTTTTTGACGTCATTTTTCGTCATGCTAGCTCATAAAAATCTAAAGACGTCATGTTTAGACAACCCGCCAGAAAAATTTTGTGGCATTATATGATTTGTGTCAAAATCCAACCAAAATATCATATGACAGAAAAATTAGACTAATAATTTCACAAAACTGAAATAGGAAAAAACTCAACCGATAGATGGCGCAATGGACAATAAACTACCACGCTTATTCAACATCTTCGCTTTTTATCGCCTACACCGTACCGATGAGACCAAAATAGTTCGAGACCGGTCTGCGGTTGGTGATCTCAATTAGCTTTGAAAGAAATATCTTCGGCCAGTGTAAAAATCTTCATCCCTTGGTTAGAGAGATGCGACCTTGCAGTGCAAGGAAATTGCAAGCAGTAAGGAATTTTTCCTGTTTCAATTTACAAAAAAAATAACGTATCATTTTAGCTTTAAAAAAAAGTATATGCGTCAATTTTTCGTCATCTTAAAGACGTCATTATGACGTCATTAACAGGACGTATTTTGTCTGTGACTTGGGGAGGTCAATTTAACGTCATTTTGTCGTCATCTTATGACGTCTTAGCTGACAAATGTGACCAATTATATGAATTCCGATAATTCCCTATTAGCCGTTTTTGTTACTTTATTTATAAGCTGCTAAATACCTATAAAGTTATTAGATTCACTAGAAAGAAAATGAAAGAAATTGGACTTGTTTACTATGAAAAAACTTTGCATTACTTATAGTATTATGCCTTTCTCAAAGACAAACTAAACCAAAAGATTAAGAAAAGGGTACTGCATATGGTACGCATAAGTTATTGTTACATGACTTAAATCGTTACGGTCGACTTGTATGTACTTGCAACGATATCTGACACCACGGCACATAAAAAACGAGACATTTAAAAAGATTTGTAATTTTATTTCATGTCGGCTCTATTTACGTCATCGACAAAGGAAATGCTACTTAATTTTTGCTGTGTTTTAATTGTTTGTGTTTCAGAATGATACTTGTAAAATGTGGCCTTAATGAACTTAAATCAGGAAGCGTCGTGTCAAATGTGGTATTTGAGGTTAATAACTTATGCGTAAAAGTGTCCAATAGATAAATTTAATAACATTTATTTGTGCTTTCAATTTTTCCATTTTTATAATAACACATTTTTAAAAATATTCAGCGATTTTACAGCATTAGCAAAGGGATACAAAATAATTTATTAATATCTCTTATTAATGCATGATTTTCTATTAAACAACAATAAATTATAATATAGGCAACTAAAAATACATAAAACCAAATATTTAGTCTGATCATTTGTCAAGTTGGTAGCCTGTATTTCGTGTTACCGTTTATACCAGAAGAAAATTAAAAAAGGTATAATTTTCATAATTTAATAACAGAAAGCGTGAGGCATTTAGGGGGAGAGGGGTCGAGTTAAATCCCACCAAAAACGAACCTGGGGGGCATGTTTAGTAACAGCAGACGCGCTAGACTCTCAGCGGCTCTTCGGCTCTTTCCAGATTTTTGTCGCGGCCGGCAGTTTGAAGCGTTACAGACGGTCATGCAGAACTGTCACATTGGGGGTCATGGTTAGTTCTGGTTAGTTAAATCTTTTTTAATGCGCTTTAATAAGAAATTAAAAAAATAACTTACCAGAGTTAACCGTGACCCAACAGCGAGACGTTCTAGCCCTAGACCGTCTGCTGCCGTCGCCAAAAGTAATTCGGAAGTTTAGCGCGTCTGCTGTTACTGAATATGCATCCGGGGAGGGGGCAGGGTCGATGTCTTCCACTAGAAACAGGAAAAAGTTAACGAAATTTTATGTATGGAATTCAAAATTGTCAAATCGCTTGGATTTCATAAAAAATACATCATGTGGAATTTTTCAGATTTTCATACATTATTTAAATGGCAAAGTTGGGCCTAATTGCTCATTTTCAATTGTTTTAATGAATATAACTTAATAAATATTAATTTTTCGAAAAAATGTAAGGAATCGTTTTTGGTGAAAAATTAGAAAAAAGATTCAATAAAATTGCGGTTTAAAAAAATTCTGACCAAAATTCAAGCTGGCATCAAGATATATATATATATATATATATATATATAAATAATATGGCCTTCTATGTTATGAGTTCCTCTGTTTATATATACACCTTTTTACCCATTAGTGGCGAAGCTGGAGGCTCGGGGCGGAAAGTGAAGTAGGACCCATACCATTCAGTTTTTTTGTGAAAAAAATTTTGGAGAACAAAAAAAAGGCACTTACCTTCAAAATGGGGCCCTTTCTCACTACTATATCATATTCTTTCTGTGGTCGGGGCCTCCTTTTTCTTCACTTTTTTCTTCTAAAACTTCAGTTACTAACCAGACAAACAAAAAATTTACCTTTTTTCTATAAAACCTACTTTTTGGGGACCCCTGTGTCAGCCACTACAGCATTTAATTGGCAAAGAGCAAAAAACCGGCGATTCACTAGCATGAAAGCCATAATCAAGCAAGCAAGAGCAAAAAAAAGCATAAGCATTAAAAACATATTGTAAGAAAAAAGTCAATAAGATTTTACGTATTCACGATTGCTAAGAGGGGATGGGTTCGGACCCCCAAACGTCCGGTGTGTCCTACTATAATTTATTTTTATAAAATTACTAATAAGAAATGACATGGGGGATTTATTCCTTTTTATAGGTACTTCCATGGCTTGTGGTCTAAAGAATTGTCCAGTATAGTTCCTCCACTCACGGTTCCCAACAGAGAAACTCGTGGTGCCGCGCGTATGCATCCCTATACAGTCCAACTGGACAGGCCTTAAAGTTCTTACTTTGTTCGTTCTTTTATTCCTAAAGTTTTTAGAATGTGGAACCTGCTGCCCGCGGAGGTCTTTCCTTCCCCCCAAATCTTCAAGTATTTAAGTCCCGTGTCAACAAACTCCTCTTACCCCGCTTAAGACACCCACAGTACGTTAGTATTTAGGCTTTTACCCTTCGTGGTTTGTCTAAACCAAGGTTAGTTTATATTTATAAGGTTGCGACTTATCCTCAACTTTTAGGCGGTTCGAGGTCGGGGACGCAAGGAAGGGCACTTCTCGGAGAAAAGTTGGGGTAAAAATCAAAGCTGAATATCAATCCAGTGGCGTCTAGAATTTACGCATTTCATTTTGCATTGTGTTGGAAGTGATATTTATTGAAAGATGTAATTCCAAATGTTTTTATTTAAAGTAAATGAATTTACAACTTAATAACAATTAAAAACTGTTGTGTAAACGGTTGTTCTTATACTATTCTAATACAATAAACTGTATATCTCCGGCACTGAACAACATGGCCGAAAAATGGGAGATGTGACGTCATAACACGTCAAAGCAATATGGCCGAATGTCGTGACCTTATATAGACCGACTTTGGTCTAAACATTAAAAAAAAATAGGTTAAAAGTTTTAAATTAATATTTGATTTTTGCATATGTCTAGTATCGCATATAAATAATTGCCTTTTTTATGTCACTGTAACGTATGAAAGTAATACCTAACCATGTGTCATTAACTACGCGTAACGAATACTTTGTTTTTTAAGCAACATACGATACGGTTGTACATCTGGATTCCATTCAGATTTATTTTTATGAAAACGATAACGATGTGAAATTTCTTTGCGTAATTTTGCATAATGATTTCGGTTATTAAAATAATTAGAAATATATAGGGTTTTCATTCATATTTTAATACCTGCTATAAACGATAACTCACACAGATAAAGAAGAACTTCTTTGTTTAAATGGTATAGATATAGTTTTTATCTATTATCTTTTAAACATAACAAAAAAAAACCAAATGAACATCAAAAAGCTAGTAAAAATTTTTAAGTTTACTTTTTTTAAATAAAACGCCCTGGATCCTATGATACCTCTTCCTTACTCCCTCCAGGGCCGTATTAACTGTTTGAGGCGCCCTAGGCTAGAATTCCCGGAGCGCCTATTTGTCACCAAAAAATTTTTGAAGAGCAAAAAAAAGGAGGAAATGACCTCCTTTTTCCGTCTATTTCATTCCAAAGCACCTTATTCACAGAGATATTAGTCACCAAAAATCCCCCTTCAACCTAAACTTTTTAAAAACTCCCCTGTCTGGCGCGTATTTTTCATGGCGCCTCAGGCTGTAGCCTAGTCAGCCTAATGGATAATACGGCCCCGACTCCCTCTTACCTCGCTTAAGACACCCACGGTACGTTAGTATTTAGGCTTTTAGCCTTCGTGGTTTGTTTAAAGATTAAAAAAATACTATTAAAAAGTCTTTTGAAAAGTTTTAAAAAAATACCAAATTTAATGTATCTAGCTTTAACAGTTTTGAAAAGATGGCAATTTAAATCTGAAAAATAGTAAATATATTTTCATTGTATAATCTTAAGCCATGTAAAGACTTGGATACAATCGGGACAACATTGTCGGTCGACTGTATCTTGTTCAAAAAAATTTTCAGCAACAAAGTTGGCCAACATTTGCAGATACAAGTGTTTTGCGTCCACACCAGTTTTAAATCTCGTACAAACCTGCCGATATTTTCCATATTAAATGGAAAACAGGCGACTTGCCGATTCCTTGGATGAAAACGCCCACGGATGTTGCCATGGCGTTTGCAACAAGTCGGCCGACCGATGCGCAACATTCAAGATACAGAATAGGGGAACCGAAAAGATTCGAATACTACTAAATAAAACCTATGACAAAATGGAAGAGCAAAAAAAAGGTCCTTACCTCCTTTTTTCTGAATACTATTCAGAATACTGAGTATTCGAATACGACCCAACTCTGTATCAAAAAAGCGTCATTCAATAACTACAGAATTAACTAAATAAACTGATATTTTTAATAATTGAAACATAAAAAAGGGGTTAAGGATGGTATACATTTTTTTATAACTCGACATCCGTTATAGATTGCTTTAATAAATGGTAGTCGTATTAGTACAATGGGGAGCGAGTTTCTTTTTCCATAATGCATAATTCTCCAAGGGTTGTTTTTTTATAGATAGATGTATTATGACAGAATGAATATGAAAACATCAAATACTTATAAATATGGCGGACGGAAGTGCCGCCATTTTGCCAAAAACCGTTTGGGTCTATATCTCCGTAATCATACACTTGAGGCTCATAATTATAAAGACCTTTATTATAGACAATTAAATTTCCTATCTTTTTGGTTAAAAAATTGTTTTTGTATCATTTACCGTTTACAATTTGTAAGATTATTATTGTTTGTTTGTTCACTCTTTTACCGATATCTCTTTTAATAATTGTTTAAATAATAAATTGCTAATAATTAAACTTTTAAATCGATAAATTTTCTACAGCTTTTAATTTAAACTTTTTTTCTAAAATTAATATTTTCAAAGTTAAAAGGTCTTAAATGTTGCATTACGAGGTTAATAAGATCGTAAGTATGCATAGCGTAATCCGAGAAACCATAGTAATATTTGGCCACTTGCTGGATGACGTGTTCAGGCCCAGCTGACGTTAACAGGATTTTTTTTTAATTTTTTGGACAATCCACGAAGGCTAAAAGCCTAAATACTAACGTAACGTGGGTGTCTTAGGAGAGGTATTTTTGAAATCAACTTGTAAAAACTTCAAAAATAATGATTTTAGAGAAAAATCTTTAGAATGAAAGTTGTAGACAATGTATTAATTTAAAAGTTTAATTATTAGCACTTTATTATTTACACAATTTTTAAAAGAGATATCGGTAAAAAAGTCAATAAACAAACAGTTATAATCTTATAAATCGTGAACGGTAAGAGATACAAAAAATAAAACAAAAATAGTAAATTTAATTATCTATAATAAAAGTTCCTATAAGTATGGCTCTCAAGTGCACGGTTCCGGAGATACAGGTACAAACGATTTTTCGCAAAATGACGGCACTTCCATCCGCCATTTTTGTAAGTATTTTATTTTTTTAGATTCTATACGTCCTACTGCACCTATTTGTGAATAAAAAATACTCTTGGGGAAATTTAAAAGAAAAATCCTCTATTGCATGTACCATATAAGTACAAAACATTCAATATTCAAAAATATATAAATATGTTTATAATACTTAAATAACTTTTTTTTTACAGGCACTGACAGAAGTTCCCCATCCCCCCATCAGTTCCCCACGACCCCTGGCTTTACAAGTTATTGTCGGTCCCTGTGGGGCTCGTCGATTGTGCCCGGAGGTCCAAGATACCTGTCTACACTGGCTCAGGCGGCCACTGAGGCCTCCAAGGAGAAATCGCCAGGTAAGATACGACATGAGGGTTCTTAACGGAAAATATTGTGTGGAGTAGAAGTTCGCAATAAACAATTTGATCACAGTTTATCATATTATCTTTTGTTTGGGTTTTAGAAGCAACATATACCCGTTTTTATATTTTTTAAACTAAAAGATCTTTTATTAGACCGTATTACATTATTTCAATTATTTATAGTAAGAACATTTTAAAAGCGCAAATTCGGTACCCTTTGAAAATAATACAAAAAAACATAAAAAAGGCCGCCTGCAATCGGACTATTTTATACAAAGGCGCCGCTATTCTTTACAGCGACGCGCCGATACACTATGGGATAGAAATCCATTATTTTGGCCAAAAAGCAAGTTTGAAATTGTAATGGCTCATGCTGTGTATTTCAAAGTAGATACTCCAAACTACATGTACAAAATTATAAAAGGATATGACGACTTCTATTGAGGTAATACGAAACTTAGAAATGTATTTTAAGTAAACATAAATATACAACATTTAATCTACTCAGTTTATTATTAGCCTTGTTTACTAAAAAAGTAAAAGAGTTTAAATAATAAGAGCTATTGTTGTGTTTCCCATGCAGTCTCGCGAAGTCTCGCTACTGTTGTAAAAGATTTTTTTACCTTTTTCTTAATCAGTTTTTGTACTTACAATTGCCTTTCTACTTTTTGCTACTTCTGAGTGTAAGGACGGATACAAGATTTTTTATAATTTACAAGGTTTTCCATTTTAAAATTTATATATTATGTTTTGTCCTTTAAAAGATAAAAACATTCTGATGAAAGATATGGATTCTACAGAATCTACCCAACAAAACATGTTTTATACGTTAAAAAATAAAAAAGTTGGGAAGATGTATCTCTATTACGCTTCTAAGAAAATTTTAAAATTATTTTTCAGATTTGGATGGTCATATTTCCGAAACTAATTGAGATAGACACATCAAATCTAGTATTTTTTTAAAGCATTTTAAAAGTTTTTTTGGTGGTGATATGATATTCAGGGTATTCCATTTAAAAAATTATACCTATTGTCGTACCCTGTATATCATATGAGATAATAATCATTGGATTACTGATTAGAATACTACCGAATTAACCAAACAAGCTGATATTTTAGGATATTTTGTACAATAAAAAATAATAATGTTAAGGGGGTGTAAATTTATAATAACATATAATAAGTTTTAGGTTTCCAAAAGCATTTGTAATAATTTATAATATTTTTCCAGTAAAAAGCACCTCATTTTAAGTTATATGCGTAAGTTTCAGAATTTTGACCAAAAAATAATTTCTATCCCATAGTGCGATGACCAGCAGCATCAACCGGCATATCATAAAAGAAATATAGCAAAGGCGGCCGCGGAGACAAGCATGCCAATTTATTTGCTTTAAACTTTTTTTTTTCTTATCAAAAAGCACCGAATTTACATTTTTAAACTGTTCCTTCTATACTTGTTTTGTAGAGAGCCATGACTGCGTGAAAACGGTAGGTAAATTTTAAATAAACTAGCCATAAAGATATCTATCTTTTTTTGTTTTTTACTGCGTCTAAGAACGATGTTAATAATATTATGATAATTTTAATACGTAAGAAAATAATCCAGTTATTTATCTTTATACAGACATGTCCACGCTACTAGAAATATATACTGGAAACCGATGTCCTCTTCGATACTTACCGCGTATTTGCAATGAAGGTCGTAAGGTATAAACTCGCAAAATCGATGCGATAAAATTGTGAAATGTTTTTTTATTACAGGTTGAGATCTCCTTCGGTTGGTTGGTTTATTTATTCTTGGCTCTGGTCCCTTTCGGTCCAATTTACCAGCACATTCGGGGAAAATCTGGATAGTCGAGCTCGTAGCTCCCAGAAATTCCGTATTCTTTCACTATTTATTTATCTTGAAATTATATAGTGGCATGAATTTCGGCCATCTTCCCTGGAACTGCTACTGGTATCGTGCATAACCGGTTTCTTTTAGTGCTGACGCCCGCCTCCATTTTTCGCCATTAAAAAACACCTCGTACAGCACGCCAAATAGGAAAAATCAGGTTGTAGGAATCTTGAGTTTCCTATCTTCCTCGGGGCACCAGAACGTCTTCTACATCCTCCATGCACGATACCACGTGAGAGCCGCATGGACTCCCTTCCAACGTCCTACCACGACCGAGAACGAATGAAAACTGATCTTCTTCGGTTAGTCATGCGGCTACGATTATCAATCGAAGCACAGACAGTAGTAAATTTATCAGTTTCCAGTTTATGTTTCTAGTACGTGTGCCTGTCTGTATATCGCATCAGCTATTTTAATGGTATATCGACCAGTATTGTAATAACATAACAAGTACTATTAGTCACCCAATCCAAAATATTTACATGCCGGCATTCGCGTTAGACTGTCTCCTTTCCACGCATTGCTTATAGGTACACATATTATGAATATTTGACAGGCCTATTCTATATATTTATTATAGTTAGGGTTCCCTGGACTATCATTACCATTAATTTTTTTCACCCTTTCGGGGTCATCCCACCCAGACCCGACGACCGCCCCCCTAGGTGGTGCACTGCAGCCTGAAGGCTTATTGACCCCTACTCCTTCCCATTTACACACCATTCATTCCATAACTTGGATGGTTGTTGCTCGGTCCGTTTGTTCACCCCCGAGCAGAACACCGCGTGCCGTTGCCCAAAACCCGCCGGTCACCCATCCAAGTTATGGGCGCGCACTTCACTGCTTAACTCCGGAGATCGACGCTGCCGAGACAACCGGAGCAGCCACAAGCGCGCCCATTAATTACTAACAAGCTAATTTTTCGTGAGTAGATTTGAGACGCCCAAGTTTTTCCTTACAACAATTTTAGGTGGTAGCAGCTTACAGGAGTAGCAGGGATAGAAAATGTTGATTTGACGGGGGATTTTCTCTGGTAATTAATTCTCAAAATAATTATCCAAATAAACCGAAAACATATTTTTGTCCTACAAAATAAAAGATTTTATCAAACAGTCACCCACTACCAACATGTATGATTAAAGATTTCATGAAAAATTACTACTAATCAGCTGATTTTTTTATGTTAATTAAATATTATTTATATAATATAACACTTACATTGTCCTACAAATTGCGTGGTACATCATCCTGGTCCTGTCCTACGCTCAAAAGTTGTCAATACTACAAAACAATTTTTTTAAATTAGTACCTAACTGTAGGACAACGATTTCAAGTGATAGGTTACTTTGTTTTTGTCCAAAGTCAAATTTTCTTGCTAACCGTATTTGTCTTACTGGCTCAAACCGTATTCAAAAATGACCATATAAATATGAGAATCAAGAAAATGTATGTTTTTAAACCGTTGCGTCACAGCCCAATAAACTTTTAGGTTATGATTATGATTTTTATTTTTTATGATTTGTTTTTAATAAATACGATGCGTACTCCCGATCGATAAAGATAACTATATTGTTTTTAAACCATTGTCCGGGATGTATTCAAACACGGTAAAGAAATATTTTCTTTGTTAGCTGCTTACAGCAGCTGTAAGCACTTTCATTTTTTGACAATTCAATGACGTCTGTCTTACAGCAGCTCACAGCGGCTGTTAGCGGCGTTGGGAGATGTCTGACGACTGTCTAACCGGATGAAAAAACAAGGAGGGGTAATATAGCCGAATTTGAGGTCTAAAGTCAAACAAAATTGACTAAATGTATACTAATAACAATAACAATAGTATGTGTGGGAAACCATCTGAAGGATTAATTTACCTGCCATTAAAGATATTGGGCATTTTGGTTTTAAAACTGGAGTTACCATTTTTTAGGTCATATTATTATAATTTTTTTATGTAAATTGTCATTGACGGTAAGCGCTTTTATTTTTTCGATTCACATTATAATGACGTCAGCTGTTAGACAAGCTTGTTAGCAGCTGTAAGACAGAAGAAATGAAAAAATATCCCTTAAAATACGCGACGTACATGACGTCACCGTTTAACAAAAAAATGTAATGTTTTGAACCGTATTACCAACAAAAAATGGCTCAAATAAAATAATCCTACAACAAAAAACAGATACATAGCATGTATTGCTAGTTCGACAAGAATTGTAATTTTTCGTTTTTTTATTTGTAACACAGCATAAAGTAAGTACATATTTTTTAAAATTTAAATAACTCTATTTTTTAATATACATGCAAAAATCTGTTTTTTTTAATTTTATACAGTATGTCCACGGATAAACTTTACCAGAGCAAAAATGGACCAACAATTTTAGTGTTCAAATGTTTTTGTTTTTAGAAAAAGAGTTACGTTGAGAAATATGTTTTATTTTGTAAAAGGACCTTAAGAACAACAAAAAAGCAAAAAATTTGCATCTGAAAATCTTGCATTAAAAAATTGTAGTTAAACCAAATTTCAACTGGCTATAGTTTTGGAAAATTCCAAATCAAAAATGTTTTTTGCCAAAATCTTGTCGCGAAAAAATCATCAAACACTCATCCTTTGCTTATGAGTGGCCAGGTTTTGCAGAGAGGGGACACATTTAACCTTGTGGGCGTCACATTTGAGAATAACCTTAACTGGCATAAACACATTGTATCTATAGCCACCGCGGCTTCAAAAAGCTTGGATTTCTTTTCCGAGCCAAAAGTATTTTTCTCCTTCCAATTTATACACTTTGTATGTGTCCCAAATTCGACCCTCTCTGGAATATTGTTCTCATGTCTGGGGAATGGCATCGCCCTACAACCCTCAGCATTCTTGATGCCATTCAAAGAAGGGCTGTTCGTCTTATTAATGATTCTTTACTTACTCAAAGACTTCCTTCTCTTGCCCATCGTCGAGCTGTTGGAGATCTATCGCTCTTCTATAGATACTTTTACGGCTTCTGCTCCGACGAATTATCCAGTATAGTCCCTCCTCTTGCAGCTCCCAACAGAGAAACTCGTGGTTCCGCGCGAATGCATCCCTATACGGTCCAACTGGACAGGCCCCGAACTTCCCATTTCGTTTGATCTTTTATCCCTAGAGTTTCTAGACTGTGGAACCTACTGCCAGCGGAGGTCTTTCCTTCGCCCCCAAATCTTCAAGTTTTTAAGTCCCGTGTTAACAAACTTTCTCTAACCCTGCTTAAGACACCCACGCTCCGTTAGTATTTAGGCTTTTAGCCTTCGTGGATTGTCCGAAGATAAAAAAAAAGTGTTCCACTTAAGGCATGTATGGCACGCGGTATAATTTTCTGTGGGTTACATTAAAAATAAACAAAAATCTTCGGCCATAGACCGTTTTTCTCTTAAGCTTTTTTACTATTTTCAATTTAACTATAAAATTCAGTAATATTTTCCTATGCAACTTTTTTCCATTTATTAACTTACTTTATGTTGTCAAGTTATAAAAAATTACCGTTCTACCCTATAAAATAAACCTGATATAGCACACACCCTCATAATATTTTTCATGTTATTAATGTTTACTCCTCGATATTTATTTAATACCTAGGTTGGTCGACGATGGCAATCGCACACGCCACCAAGACAAATAAATATGACACAAGTATTTGTGCAAACAACAGTGACCTGCGTTGCATGGACTTCATAATATGGCACGGAATTGTGAAGTTCAAACAATGATAAAAATTATAAATCATATTACCTGTGCAGAATATGGATGATTACTAAACTAATATTAGTTCGTTTCGTCTATACAGGGTGTTTTTTAAAATTTTTAATTAATCTATAAATACGGACCCATATAACATTTTTTGCCGGCGTTGTACATTTAATTTACTGGCATTGCCAACACTCTTTAATGGTAAGGCATGGGCAAAAAGGTATCAAAAGACACAAAAGTGGGCAATTGGCCGTTATTAGGCCACGTGTTGCAGATAATGTGATGGCACCCGTCATGAATAATTTATGCCAAAAAATGCGTTTGGGATGATGGCATCCTTGGCAAAAAAATGCGTTTAGGATATTGGCATTTATCATTAAATAAGTATTGCAAGTTTTATAAGTTGAATGTCCCAAAAGTTAAATAACATATTTAGAATTTTGTAATCGAAAAAAATGAGAAAAAAAGGCCGAAAAACTTTATCAATAAAAAATTACATAATATCAATTTTTATACCGTAACAATAACCAAAAAAAATTAAAAGTATGTAATAAAATTAGAAAAAGATAGTAAATCAAAAGAAAACACTTTAAAATAGTAAGTATTTAAGGGACACTTACACTCAATTTTCAGATCCAAAACATAGGGAGAAATATTTTAAATGAGTTAAATGTCAAAAAAAAAAAATTTAATATATATAATTTTTTTATTAACACGTCTTTAAAACTTTTAATAAGGCAACTCCCTGATTTCATATAATTTTTTTAGGTAACTACAAATTTAAAAGATTTTAAACAAAATATTTACAGCTCCTAACAGTCTACTTGAATAACCCGCCTTCTTGACTAGCCATCACCAATTAATTACACAACACACACTAATTAGGTAATGAATACACTTAATTATGTCTACTAAAAACTCTTTTCTTTAAAAAGAAACTAAAAAGCTAGAAAACCACGTAGAAAACAATTGCACAAAGCGGCCAAAAAAAAAGCAAGGTTGTCTCATCTCTCAAATTGTCAAATCTTGTATTTCGGCTAAGCGGGAAATTTGAATTTATCACCTTCGGTCGAAGTCGTCGAAATTAACTTAGTTAATTTTACCATCATTTTATTTTTATTCTCTCAAAAATACATAATAAACATTTTGTTTGACTTAATTTTTATTTGCATGATTTGTATCAATAATATGTTAGGAAAAGGCCATTTCCTTTAAATTATGTAAAAAAACATAAAATAATGTTGTTTAGCCGCCATTATAAATAAAACAGAGAAAACAAAAAAATTGCTCGAATGTTAGTTAAATACCAATGATAATAATAAAGGCATGCTTTATTTAATCAGAATTGGTATGCTGCCATTTTTGTATGCTTGCCGGCAATTCGCCTGCATGTAAAATTTATTGGCAATTGAGTATTTATTTAGGGTTAACTTTTTAATGCGTATTAGATGTTGGCATAATATTGCCACCAATTGCCAATGCTTTACCATCAATGCGAATATAAAAAATGTATATTGCCGGCAAATAGTGTTTGCTGGGGAAGCTTTAAAGAAAGCTAGTATATCTCTTTCGAGCCAGGACGTTTTCTATTCCTTCTTATTTATACACTTTATATGTATCCCAAATCCGACAAATTTCAAGTGCCAATATCTCGAAAACCAACATTTTTTCACTAAAGTCATTTTATGTTTTTCTGGACGCCTAGAAGATGTCCCATTATCCTTTTCAGTTACTACGTTTATATCGAATAGTTGAAGTTGGCTTGAAAACAAAGCGGCTTTGAAGCGAATTCCAAGTCTATGTGTTTATTTCGGTGGTTTGAAAGTCGATTGAAAATCGAGGTCAAGCACATTTCGAGCCATCGTGTTTAACTCAAGCTAGTTTCAACTATTCGATATAAACGCAGTGAGTGTTATCGTTGACTTTCCTGACACCCTGTATTTAGTTATTAGTAAATACATCGTGTCTTTGGAAATTCTTACCCAATAGGAATAATATAAGAAATCACTCTTTTAAAGTTTTGTACCGTAGATGGGAAATAATTTGTATATTAATTTGGAAACAAGTCCTTTTAAGCCACCCTGTACATTCAACATACAGTTATTTTTGCGGAAATATATTTTCCCATCAGCTTTTTATGACAAATGACAAGGCACTTTTTTTGTAAAGTTAATAATTCAAAAGCTTTTTATTTGGTATGAACTTCCAAAGACACGTTGTATAATAAAAATAAATTATAAACATAACTCTCTTACTCCAAAAGTTAGTAATAGTAATAGTGCCATATAAACCCTTTTTTTAGTAAAATTTGTTAGACTGGATATAAACGCTATTTACTACGATTTTTTTGTTGTTATTACATAATTTCTAATAGGAAGTTATAACACTTAATTTTTAAAGAGAAAAAAATGCCCTTGTTTTTTGTGGTCCGCAAGATTATGCAAACTTGTATTCTTAGGGGTTTTATTCTTAAAAAATATAAAAGTTTCCAAAAGTCAGTGGCGTACATTTTTTTTCAATAATATTGGATAAGATGCGTCCCACGCCGCCACTGGTCTTACAACTTAAACTTCGTTTAGGTCTAAATTATTATCCTATTTTAACAAATACCACAGTCCAATTTTGTTTAATACGGAAGGCATATTTAAGATATTAATAAAAATCCTATTTTATTTTTAAAGTTTAACACTCTGTATCTTAGAAACAAAGGTCCTGACCTATGTTTATATCATCTTTTTTTATAAAATTGGCCCAGAAATATGCCCTTCAATTTTCCTACCGCAATTTGAAAACACCCTGTATAAACATGGGTTCGCAAATTCCTTTTTCTCAAAACACACAAAAATTGTAAAAGACGTTTTTATTTTAATGTCTTTAATATTATTTACCCAATTTATTGTTTTTAATTTGGCAATGTTAATAATGACATTAAGGGGGTGATTTATAAATAACTAAATGACATTTAATAAGTCCAGTGGCGTCTCAAGCGGTAACTGAAGAAAAAAAAAGGTACCACACTGACTGTGTAAATGTGCTTTCTTTAGATTAATTAAGCAAATCAAAATATAGCTTTGGTCTCCATTTTTTTTCGTATCTTGTTCAGTTTAAGAGAAAATGAGTAAAACCCACTTAGTTGCATATTTTTAAACCCTAAATTGCTAACATTGCGGGAAATTTTTCTTTTATAAATAAGGTTTTATAATTTTTACTTAGCAATTATGTAACATCAACAATAAATGCCCTATTTAAATAAGGCTTTTATCCAGTCTAACAATTTATAGTAAAATAAGTAAGTATTTTTAATTTTTAAATTTTTTTAAAAGTTTAACCCTCTGTATCTTGAGAACGAAAAACTTGATGACCTATATTTAAACAAATTTTTCTTTATATGTTTTCATGTAAAATCTGCCTTAAATTTTCCTAACAAAATTCACTACCACCCTGTATATTTAATAAAAATAAGATGCTTTGAAAAAACTAATTAAAAAATAATGTACCTTATTAAGGTAATATTAATTTTGGAGGAGAGAGGCTAATTAACACATGCAAATAAAAGGCGAAAAGAAACCCTTTGCACACATTTTAGAAAATAAAAGTGTCATTACCACGCCACTATGTCTAGGTAACACACAATCCAACATAAATTATTATGATAAATTTATTACATAAAAATAAATATCTATTGAAACCAGTTACCTAAATAAACGAAATTAATTACTTAAAATGTGTCATCCTTCATCGTTATCTATCGAAAATAAATCAAGGATAAATAAAGCTTATATTGTTGCTTTTGCACCCATAAAAAACCAAACATCGGCGTAAATTTGTTGTTGTAAATCAATTTTTATCAAAACCATTTTGATCGCCCTAATCTCGACGATATAAAAATATCTAATTCTCCTTGATCTGCACCGAATCAACTTTTATCAATAATTTTTTGTTCCAGTAAGTAGTGGGATATTGTGTTATCACTTCTCGATAATTTCGATTTTCAAACGCGGGTTTTTATTATGCCAATAATTTACACAGGACCATATTAGCTAAAAAACTAGCATTTTTTGTATAAATGATAGTATATCGCACTATTCAAAAAATTCTTAGTAAATAGCGTTTATATCCAGTCTAACAAATTTTACTAAAAAAAGGGTTTTAGAAATTTTTAGATTTTTTGAAAAGTTTAACAAAGACCCTATATCTTGAGAACGAAAATTTGAGGACCCATGTTTATATAAACTTTTTTTTATAAAAATAGCTCAGGAATATGCCCTTAAATTTTCTTACCCCAAATGGGAAACACCCTGTATAAACGTTTTTGTATATTTTCAATAGAAGACTTTACCCACTTAATTTCATAACAAAATTCTGTGACACCCTGTATATTCTAATAAAAAGAATTTTTTATTGATTATAGGTAACAGGTTGCGGTGTTCGGGGAGGTAAAAAGGACTTTTTGGCAAAATGATAAATTTATTTTTGTATTATCCTGTATTATTAATCAAAATAAAAAATGTATGCGCAAAATCTTTGTTTGTCCTGTTAAAAAAATATTTTAATCCATAGATAATTAGATTATTAAATCGATTTTAATTACTTGGAAAATATTGGATTATAATTGTTTAAATAATCTTGGCTTTTAGTTATAAATTTATTTTTATTAAATAAATAACTAAGATAATATAGGGATTATATAATAAAAGAAATGTTTTTTTATCAAAAAATTATGTCAGCTTAAACATAATTATTATTTAAAATTTATGTAATATTACTGTATATGGACTTTTATGGGTACACGCAAAATCTATCGGGAAAGAATGGGACCGCTTCGGTCCTGGTTTCGGGAATACGAGTTGACCCTGTTCAGCCCTATTGACCCCTATAAAGTGGCCGGTCGCCTGAAACAAAATAAAGAAAAACCTCCCAAAAAACCCAAAAAATTGTACTTAAAAACGACGTTTCGGTGGCAAGTCTGCCATGGGACTCTTTGTTTGACCTCCGGACAGTGAGGACGTGCGTAGAGGACTACAAAGTTCTTCCCGGAGTGGCGGCTAGAGGTGTCGTACGGACGTTTTTACTTTCGGGGATCAAGGAAAGATTCAGTGAGCAAAGATTCCTATAAGCTGATGATATCCTGTTTGGTGGTGAACACGAAGTATTTCTCAAAGTAGAATTATTTTTGTTTTCTTCTTGGAATTTCTGGGAGCTACGAGCTCGATTATCCAGATTTTCCGCCGACGAAGCCCTGGAAAGCATAGTCCGGAAGGGGAGAGCTGGTGGGACCAAACCAAGAAATAAAAATAGAATAGAATAGATATATCAACGGAAATAATAGCAGAGATTTTAAACTTGCCAGTTGTATTCAGGTTCAAGAGACCTTCAAAATAAAAATCACTCGACTCCTCTTTCCATTTAAAATTTTGGGATTGAATCTTACCCCTAGAGGTTCAGGAAGTAAAAGTGGAAAAAATGTGTCTTTTTAAACTAAAAAATGTACGTGTCCCTAAAAGACCTGAAGTGTCCAACGTCTGCTCTGTTTCGTTTTCAAATGGACACCCTGTATAACATTTTTACACAATGTTTTTTTGTGATATTTCATAAAGGCTTATGCCTAAATACCAGAGTACCATAAGTGCCGGGCTATTTTAACCCGTTAACGTTATCCAAGCGCTGAAACATGGAGTTTTTTCATTTCACAGCACTTTCTAGACACCACGGACGTTATGTTTACAAAACTACTACCTAGGATTGGCAGAATACTACACAGAGGCCTTGCCATTATCATCTGTGAGGTGACGAGCTATATTATTAAAAACCCGGTGTAAAAACCTAGATTCGAACCCGGCTCTCTGCGGTGAGAGGCTGGTACCCTACACCACGCTTGCTCTTTTACTTTTTTGGTATTTTGTATATTTTCATAAGATCTCAGTAATAGAGAATCTACATTTACTAAATAAAGAAACAGTTTGTACAAATATTTTGTATGTGCACCATACCGGGTGATGCATCGCCGGGCGGGACATGGGAAATCCCATGTAATTTTTATTGGGGTCAATTATTGGCTCCCCTAATTATTTTAGAGAAAATTCTATTAAAGCTTATTGAAGAGCATGCAATTCTACGTCCATTCAAAAACTTAAGATTTTTCGGTTAACCCGTTTGCTAGTTAGATGCTAATATATTTTTAAAAATTGTTACATTATTATCGCCTCATATTTATGAACAGAAAAATACCAATTAGCGTGACATTACGTTGTCATTTTGAAATTCAGTGCTTTATTATTATCAAAAAATCGTAGAGCGAAAAGATTAACCATGAGTTATACTACTGAAGAAAAAGTATTGATGATTAAATGGTACTATCAAAAAATAGTTACCAAAAGGTGTCAGACATGTTCGCTGCTCAGTATCCGAATAGACCGATACCCGGAAAATCAACAGTCGATAGGACTATCAAAAAATTTGAGACCAAAGGCACAGTGATTAATAACTGCAGATGTGAAGCTAGGGAGTATCAAAGAGAAGAATATGTAAGAGATGATAGAGACTTGGAAATTTTATTGCACGTGGAAGAAAATAAAGGGAAGGTGAGTACAAGGAAACTTCAGGATATCATAGGAAAAGATCAATCAACAGTGCTGCATCTAACTAGCAAACGGGTTAATCGAAAAATCTAAAGTTTTTACCATGGACGTAGATTTGCATGCTCTTCAATAAACTTCAATAGAATTTTTTCTAAAATAATTAGGGAAACCCCATTAAAAATTACATAGGATTTCCTATGTCCCGCCCGGCGATGCATCACCCGGTATACACAAAAAGAAAGAGAAAAAAGATAACAAAAATAATGTTATTCAACCTTGTATCTTTGCTGGAAGTAATTGAAAAATCGTTATGAAAGGAACACCATCCCCGCCAGCTGTTGGATGCCGTGTATGTACGTAGGGATTACCGTCGCAGACATTCCCCAGATAGCGGAACGATAAAAGCGCCGATAAAGCAGGGATTTTAGTTATCGATGGCAGCATGATGGATGAGCCCACGGATTGTAAATCACTTTTAATCTAACACAAATTATTGTATGACTGTTGATTTTCAAGATCAAACATTACCCATCTAAACAAAATCAATTACGTGTTGCTGATAAAGGATATTATTCTTAAGGCGGTAGTCTGCAAAATATCAATAAAGTTTCAATTTCGAACTTGTTATGTTGAAACTCAATAGAAAAGTGACAACTATTTCACTAGACTGATTTACACTGACAAAATGTTATAGAAACCTGGAAATTTGTATAGTAATAAGTCATAGCATGCTAAGAACGACAATCATCACCTGGCAGGCATCAGCCGTGCGCATCATCACCCTGTATAGTTTTAAAAGTTTAAAAATAATAAAAACAAAAAACTTGAAGCTGTAAGTTTAAAGTTTTTCTAGAATTTATTTCATTCATGGTAAGGTTTAAAAAAATTGACAGGCGTTTTCGGTAAGCACAAGTTTCTCCCAGGCGAACTGAAAGGTGTGACTGATTTGGATGGCCACATATCCAAAACTATAAGAGATAGACATATTAAATGTAGTATTTTCTTATAGCTCTTTTAAAGATCTTTTTAACGGTGATACTGGTGATAATATACAGGGTGGAAAAAGTGTGTTTTTTAGTAAGGCATATTATATTACCATTAAAAGAGCTTTAAGCAAATACCATATTTGATATGTTTTTTGTTATAGTTTTGGAAATATGGCCATCCAAATCAGCCACACCTTCAGTTCACCTGGTAGGTACTTGTCAAAAATATACAGGGTGATGATGTGCACGGCTGATGCCTGCCAGGTGATGATTTTCGTACTTAGCATGCTATGACTCATCACTATACAAATTTCTAGCCTTACAGGTATACTTAGACCCATATTTATTTCATTCTGAAAGCGATGCCGCCAAGTACACAAAAAATGATAAAGCAAATAAACCCTCTTGTGAACAATGATTTATTGCAGCAAAAATATTTAACCCGACGACTACGCCACGCATTACAGGTTTTATGGCACGCCAGAGACGAAATAAGAGGATGTTTTTTAAGTATGTGATACGTGTTTTTGCAATATTTTTATTTATTTATCTAAACAATATGTAATCAGGCTCTGTCAGAGGCTATGTGCTTTCGAAAAGGTTTGTTTACTTTATCATTTTTTGTGTACTTGGCGGCATCGCTTTCAGAATGAAATAAATGTGGTTCTAACTATATAACGTTACTTGAAGGGTTTACTAGCTCTGGGACTATTGGGAGGGAAGCAAAATTAAGTTGTCAAAAAGTATGGGTATGCTGTTCCTAAATTGTTAGGTAGTGGTTAAATCGAAAGTATGAATGGGGGTGGCGCAAAGGGTGCGATTTTTAAGGTGAGGACCTTGTTTTGCTCCTTATGTTTTTTTTGGATAAAATATTTTTTAATTCATCATCTAGTAAAAACAAAAGGACTCAAAATTTATTCTTGGCTTCACTAAAAAAATGTTTTGATCTGCCACTGAAAATATCAATATGATACCGAATCCGCCCTTAACAAATAGATTTTTTTATTATTTAGTGTTTGTAAGTGTGTTAACATTGTTACTAAGAACTTGGTACAAGAACCTTTTTCCTTTGTATTTTAATTCCAAGCACCGGATGCTGCAGATATAGATATTATTTTGTTTTTTAAAAATTGCTAAGTAAATATTTTTCATATCGTTATAAACGCAATGAAAATTTTCTGAAGATATTTATTCTTTTCAGAATAATAACACCATAACAAATATTTATTAATCTGTCACCTGTCACGTTCTTTAAGTTAAAGTAACTTAATATGAGATAACTTAAAGAATAAAAAATAATAAAAATAAAACATTTTCCATATAACATTTTTTGTCGGCGTTGTACATTTAATTTACTGGCATTGCCAACACTCTTTAATGGCAAGGCATTGGCAAAAAGGTATCAAAAAGACGCGAAAGTGGGCAATTGGCCGTTATTAGGCCACGTGTTGCAGATAATGTGATGGCATCCGTCATTAATAAGTTATTGGCAAGAAAATGCGTTTAAGATGATGGCATCCATCATTAATACGTTATTGGCAAAAAGATAACAAAAGGACACGAAAGTGGGCAAATGCAGATACTCCCAAGCAGCAAGCTGACGTCTTATTGACGAAAATTGTCGCATATACTTTTTTTTAAAGGATAAAATGATGCGATATTTTATTTGAAAATTAAAATAGGAAAAACTCCTTACTGCATGCAATTTCCTTGCAATGCAAAGTACCATCTCTCGGAACACTGTCCAACTTGGAGATGCAAATTTTTACACTAGCCGAAGATATTTCTTTCAAAGTTAAGTGAGATCACCTACCGCAGACCGCTCTCGAATTATTTTTGTCTAATGGGTACGGTTTAGACGATAAAAAGCGAAGATATTGCAGAAACGTAGTAGTTTATTGTCCATTACGCCATCTATCGGTATGTCAAAAAACTATTAAATATATATAATATTTTTTATTAATACGTCTTTAAAACTTTGAATAAAGTTTTAAACAAAATGTTTACAGCTCCTAACAGTCTACTTAAATATCTTGCCTTCTCGACTAGCCATCACCAATTAATCACACAACACACACTTATTAGGTAATGAATACATTTAATTATGTCTATTAAAAATTCTTCGGTAGAAATTAACGTAGCTAATTTTACCATCATTTTATTTTTATTCGCTCCAAAATACATAATAAATATTTTGCTTGACCTAATTTTTATTTGCATGATTTTTAACAATAAAATGTTAAGAAAAGGCCATTTCCTTTAAATTATGTAAAAAAACATAAAATAATGTTGTTTTGCTGCCATTATAAATGAAACAGATCAAAAAAATTGCTTTAATGTTAGTTAAATACCAATGTTAATATGAAAGGTTTGCCTTTAAAAATCCCATATTTATTTGCCTGCAACAAAAACGCGTGCTTTATTTAATCAAAATTTGTATGCCGCCATTTTTGTATGCTTGCCGGCAATTCGCCTGCATGTAAAATTTATTGGCAATTAAGTGTTATTTAGGGTTGACTTTTTAATGCGTATAAGATGTTGGCATATTATTGCCACCAATTGCCAATGCTTTACCATCAATGCCAATATGAAAATGTACTTTGCTGGCGAATAGTGTTTGCTGGGTTCTTTTTTATTTTTTAAGTAGAGTACGCGTACATTGTTTTACTGATTTCGATATCTTAAATCCGTTCATATCACTCTTGCTTTTCGTGTTATTCACCATGGACCTCGTATAGCCACTTTGAAAAGTCTTGTGAGACAGGTAAAGCTAGTCAATGGAGAGGGTTTAGGTAAATGACATGAATAGCAGGATTTTTTCTCTTAACTGTATCCTCTTTTTATGTGTTATTTTTTTATCTTTTTGACATACCACGAAGGCATATGCCTAAATTCCAGAGTACTGTGGAGTCGGGTTATTAGATGTTTAACCCATCGTTCCCCCAGTTTCGTCAACGTTGTCCCAGCACTGAAACATGCAGTTATGCATTTCACAGCACCTTTTTAGACAACGCGGTAGTGCCACCACGGTCGTTATTTTTAAATATCTACTACCGGCGACCTTTGGCGTCAAAGATCAAAGCTTTTTTTTATCTTTGGATAAACCACGAAGGCTTAAAGCCTAAATATTAACGTACCGTGGTTGTCTTAAGCGAGGTAAGAGGGAGTTTGTTGACACGGGACTTAAATACTTGAAGATTTGGGGGAAGGAAAGACCTCCGCGGGCAGCAGGTTCCACAACCTAGAAACTCTAGGGATAAAAGAACGAACAAAGTGGGAAGTTCGGGGCCTGTCCAGTTGGACCGTATAGGGATGCATATGCGCGGAACCACGAGTTTCTCTGTTGGGAACCGTAAGTGGAGGAACTATACTGGACAATTCTTCGGAGCAGAAGCCATGGAAGTACCTATAAAAAGCGATAAATCCCCCACAGTCCGACGATGTGCAAGAGAGGGAAGCCTTTCTGTAAGTGAAGGATCATTAATGAGACAAAAAGCTCTTCTTTGAATAGAATCAAGAATGCTTAGGGTTGTGGGGGACGCCATGCCCCAGATATGAGAACAATATTCCAAGGGAGGTCGGATTTGGGACACATATAAAGTGTATAAATTAGAAGGGGAAAAATACTTTTTGGCTCGAAAGAGAAATCGTTTTTTGAAGCTGCCGTGGCTATAGATACAATTTGTTTATGCCAGTTAAGGTTACTTTCAAATGTGACTCCCACAAGATTAAAGGTGTCTTTGCTCTGTAAAACTTGGCCGCTCATAAGTAGATGATAAGTATTTGATGACTCTTTTCGCGACAAGGAACATGATTGTGTTTTGGATGCATTAAAATGGACGAGATTTTTGGCGCCCCAATCCAATATTAAATTAAGATCCTGCGAAAGAGATATCTGCATCGTTCTGCGTTTGTTTTCCAAGTCAGGTTTAGTAATGGGTTTAGGAACCTGAAAGCTCTGTACATTGCGCCACGGGGGAGAGTGTTATTACGACAGTACAGTATTTCTTTGACTTTTTTTCCCTTAATAATTAGAACTTTTCATTATTCGCAAATTATATTTTTATGCCTAAAATATTATTCGGATTTCTTCCTGAAAAATCCTGTTTTATTTTTGTGTTTTATTTTGCAGTCTACGAATTATTTTTTAACTGCAATCAATATATGCACAACACATGCACAAAATAAAACATTTTTGTTTGTTTTGTCAGTTGTACGAAATATTTATTTGTATTTCACTGCCTGAGAATTTTTGATTAGCAATTTGACACACGAATTTCGAATATCACGAAAATACACAAACTATTCCGGAATATTTGATTTGTTGACAAAAGCTCTACAAAAGCTCCGCGTTTGAGCCGGACAATTTTTATAATAATGTTTATTTATCATATTTCATATTTGCCCTGCGATTGGCTGTTTATGATTGTTGGTGTATTTACTTTTAACGTAGCACGATTTTTAAATGATTTTTGATTAGCTTTATTATTATTTATTTATACAGGGTGTCCTACCGGGAACTGCTGCGATCGATTTCTCAAAAAGTAAGCTTTAAAAATTTTGAAAATTTGGTAACAATATAAAGTCAGTGGGGGACATACAAATAAAATATTTTGTTTTTTTGTTTTGACAGCTCTACCACTTCCGGTTATACCGGTAGTTAATGTCAACTTCCTTATTTTAAATGGAACACCCTATATATTATTTATTTTTTAGATTCTGTTTGAAATTATAAACATACTTTATGCATAATGTTTTATACCTAAGTCCAACCGTTTTTGACTTATTTTAAATTTTATGACAAAAATGACGTTTGCAACTCATTACATAACCATCAATTTCCTCTGAACAAAAGCTTTTCATATAAGTTGGGGTTGAGTTTATCGTAGAGAAAGAACTACTTTAGCAGACTGTATTAATATTTTCACAAATAATATATACAGAGTGGTCAAAAATAATCGTTTAAGGATAAGTTTGTATAGGGATGTCTATTTCAAAAATTTATAGTTTTCGAAATATTAACAATTTAATATTTATCTATTCCAACAATGCTTTTAAATACGGCTTGGTTTTGCTTCTTGTTGGCCTTGACAACAAAATGCGGCGTCACAGCCAACTACCCCGTACCTACCCGTATTTATATGCATTGTTAGAATAGGTAAATATTAAATGGTTAATATTTCGAAAACTATAAATTTTTAAATAGTCATCCTTATACAAACTAACCCTTATTTTTAATGCCTAATAGGATAAGGTAAAAAAGGTAGGAGTTTCTATTTAAAAAAATTGACTTTTAAGGTTTTTGTCGTGATGATTTTCAATGATTATTTTTGGTCACTCTGTATTTATTAATTATAAAAATATCGATACAGTCTACTAAAACAGTTCTTTCTTTACAAGTAACCCAACCCCAACTCATATTAAGGCTTTTGTTTAGAAGAAATTGATGGTTATGTAATGGCTTGCAAACGTCATTTTTGACATAAAATTTAAAATAAGTCAAAAACGGTTGAACTTAGGTATAGAACAAAACACATTATGTTTAGGATTTTACGCAGAATCTAAAAAATAATTAATATATATCCATTTAAAATAAGGAAGTTGACATTAACTTTCGGTACCGGAAGTGGTAGACCTGTCAAAATATTTTAGTCCCCCACTGACTTAATAATGTTACCAAAATTACAACATTTTCCAAAGCTTACTTTTCGAGAAATCGATCGCAGCACTTCCCGGTGGGACACCCTGTACAGGGTGCGTTCATTAAATAGGTTCTAAAAAACTCTAGAGCGTATTTTTACGCCGAAAAAAAGAGGTAGTATAAAAATTATTAACAAAAATACTTGATTTTTTTTATTTTTTTTTCATTGGCATATTAGTCATTTAATGCACACATTTGTCTCAAAAAATGTTTTTGTTTATTTGCTAAATGATGAATTTTAATAAAATGTTGTATGGTTGTTTTTATTGGTTATAAATTTTATTCTAAATTAATTTGCTAAATGACATTTTGCTTAAAAAAAGTTTAGGCTTGGAGAAAAATCTTTTTTTTGTACCCTGTATACAAAATCAACATTTTCTCTTCGTAAATCCTATTTTTTTACAATTAATTTTTTTTTATTAGGAATGACTTTTTGGTCCATTTGTTTTCTTGTTAACCCCATTCGTGGAAAGTCTGTGTATAGCCACGACAGCTTCAAAAAGCTGAGATTTTCCTTTCGAGCCAAAACTTATTTTCCCCTTTTAATTCTACAATATTGTTCTCATATTTGGAAAATGGCGTCCTCCGCAACCCTAAGGATCCATGATTTCATATAAAGAAGAGCAGTTCGCCTAATTGGTGATCCCTTGCTTTTAAAAAGCTTTCCTCAATTGCCCATCGTCGAGCTGTAGGGAATCTATTTTTTTATAGATACTTTCACAGCTTTTGTCCCAAGAAATTGTTTAGTTTATTATCTGCACTTGCAGTTCCGACCATCTTTGTGGTGCTGCACATATGCATCCCTATTCGGTTCAACTGGACAGGTCCCGAACTTTCCACCTTGTTCGTTCTTATATTCCTAGAGTTTCTAGAATGTGGTACCTGCTGCCCCGATTCGTCATTCCTTCCCCTTCAAATCTTCAATTATTTAAGTCCCGTGTTTATTACGAACTCCCTCTTACCACACTTGAGACACCCACGGTATGTTAGAATTTAAGATTTTAGCCTTCGCGTGGATTATCCAAAGAAAATAAAATGGCGATAAATATCCCTATAAGATGTTCGGTTCAACTGGACAGGTCCCGAACTTTCCACCTTGTTCGTTCTTATATTCCAAGAGTTTCTAGAATGTGGTACCTGCTGCCCGCATTCGTCATTCCTTCTCCTTCAAATCTTTAATTATTTAAGTCCCGTGTTTATTACAAACTCCCTCTTACCATACTTGAGACACCCACGGTACGTTAGAATTTAAGATTTTAGCCTTCGCGTGGATTATCCAAAGAAAATAAAATGGCGATAAATATCCCTATAAGATGTTCGGTTCAACTGGACAGGTCCCGAACTTTCCACCTTGTTCGTTCTTATATTCCTAGAGTTTCTAGAATGTGGTATCTGCTTCCCGCATTCGTCATTCCTTCTCCTTCAAATCTTCAATTATTTAAGTCCCGTATTTATTACAAACTCCCTCTTACCACACTTCGAGACACCCACGGTACGTTAGAATTTAAGATTTCAGTCTTCGCATGAATTATCCAAAGAAAATAAAATGGCGATAAATATCCCTATAAGATGTTCGGTTCAACTGGACAGGTCCCGAACTTTCCACCTTGTTCGTTCTTATATTCCTAGAGTTTCTAGAATGTGGTATCTGCTTCCCGCATTCGTCATTCCTTCTCCTTCAAATCTTCAATTATTTAAGTCCCGTATTTATTACAAACTCCCTCTTACCACACTTGAGACACCCACGGTATGTTAGAATTTAAGATTTCAGTCTTCGCGTGAATTATCCAAAGAAAATAAAATGGCGATAAATATCCCTATAAGATGTTTCATTTACAAAAATGCTATTTTACTATCTATTTTTAAAACACTATTGTCATTTGTTTTTTCTACTCTTTATTCATAAAAATACTGATAGTTTTCCAATTTAAAAAAAAAACTTTTAAATTGTCAAATTGACACGTAAACAATTGATTAAACTTCACTTGTCAAGTTAGGAGTCCAACTGGACCGTATAGGGATGCATACGTGCGGCACCACGAGTTTTTCTGTTGGGACCTGAAAGAGGAGGGACTATACTGGATAATTCGTCGGAGCAGAAGCCGTAAAAGTATCTATGGAAGAGCAATAGATCTCCCACAGCTCGACCATGGGCAAGAGAAGGAAGTCTTTGAGTAAGTAAGGGATCATTAATAAGACGAACAGCCATTCTTTGAATGGCATCAAGAATGCTGAGGATTGTAGGGGATGCCATTCCCCAGACATGAGAACAATATTCCAGAGAGGGTCGAATTTGGGACACATACAAAGTGTATAAATTGGAAGGGGAAAAATACTTTTGGCTCGGAAAAGAAATCCAAGCTTTTTGACGCCGCGGTGGCTATAAATACAATGTTTTTATGCCAGTTGAGGTTATTTTTAAATGTGACGCCCACAAGGTAAAATGTGTCCCCGCTCTGCAAAACCTGGCCACTCATAAGCAAAAGATGCGTGTTTGATGATTTTTTTCGCGACAAGGAACATGATTGTGTTTTGGATGCATTAAATTAAACGAGATTTTTGGCGCTCCAATCCAATATCAAATGACTAAGAATTAGATTAAAAACACCCGGTATACAAAAAAAGGAGTCCTACAATTGACAATTACCTTTTAAACACATTTTAACCTAATCCTTGATCGCCACATTCTTAAATCCTTTTCCCTTTCATCCGAAGTGCTAATGGGTATTAGATGCGCTCGCTCCCCAATTACCTTGTTAAGGACAATGAGGATATTGAACATCCCTCGATTTTCCGCCTCTAATTCGAAGGCTAATCTTAAAATTGCGCCATTTACTCTCTCGGCAGCTGCCTTCCGCCATTGTTCTATTTACATATCGAATAAAGGATAATGTAAATCTTAAAATTAAATGAAACGTTAACGGCAGGACGTGCGTGTCTTTTTGGCTGAAGGGTTAGGTTAAATGTTAAAATTAGCAGACAAATCTACGATTTCTTTTTGTTAATATTTTATATACTTTATTTATATTTTATACGGTAATAGTTCGATATAGCGGTTTTCGCTATTATAAGAGATTTTTGAAAAATTCTTTTTCAGGGCGTTTCTATAGGTCGATTATGACACTAATCTGTGTGCGCGTTTTCCAAAATCCATTTCTATAATTTATTATTAATAAAAACATATTTACGGGACGGTGGAATGAACCTGGGTGCTGGGTGGGGACAAAACGGTATAAATCCAACGTCAAACATAAGAAAACATTAATACACTGCACTCGGGGCACATGAAAAATGTAAATTAATTTTGAAAAGTATTAAATTTTTCGAGAAACTATCCCACACATATGAGATATCTCGTCCGCCATTAATTAAAGAAGGAAAATTTATTTTGGTCAGCTGATAACATGAAGTTCATCATTATAAAAATGACAGTCTTGATAGAAGCAGCGTTGCCAAACTTCTTATAAAGAATTAACACAAGCCTATTTCGGGGATTATCCACCATTTCCATGAGAAACATTGGTATTTTTGTGGAAATGCCTCCTTCTTTATGTTTAGGTATTTTCCTTTTTTCTCTACAAATTATAAGAGCAAGAAGGAATAACTTAATTTTTCATATGAATTTTGTCCTGTATCTTCCTTCTTTTTTAAGCTATTAACACTTTCTTACTTTATTTGGTAACATCGCAAGACATTTACAGTTTTATTGCAAACTCTTCTTTTTATGCAGTGACAGCCATGGCGGGATTGTTGTACTATTATTTATTTTTATTATTTTTAAACAATTTTTTGGACGTTTTTGTAAACAGAAAGTGCGGTGTTTACTGTGAAATACTGTTTTTGGGCGTTTAATGTAGGATTTCTACTGTTTCGTCCCCACCCAGCACCCCTGTTCACTCCACCGTCCCGTAAATATGTTTTTGTTAATAATTAATTATAGAAATGGATTTTGGAAAATGCGCACACAGATTTGTGTCATAATCGACCTATAGAAACGCCCTTAAAAGAATTTTTCAAAAACCTCTTATAATAACGAAAACCGCTATATCGAACTATTACCTTTGATACAGTGAGGACCATTCAAAACTTAGGTAAAGAATAATTTTAATTTTGGAAAACAAAGTTAGTTTTGGATTACTTCACCTCCCCCTCCCATAACAAAATTCAAGTTTTAAAAGCGTATCCTCTTTTTGTATTTTTTTCGTGAATTTAATCAAATTTTATCGTCAAATTAAAATTTTGGAAAAATATCTGCTTTTTCTTGCAATAAGAGTCATCTAAAAATCTTGCAAAAGAAAATTGTATAGTGAAAAAAAAACTGACTATAGTTTTTTGACAAATTAAAATGATTTTGCAAAATTTAGAATTTGTCAGTAAAATTTTAATTTAATTTCTGAAAACTGCAAAAAGTGGATTTGATTTTAAATCTTAAATATTTTTCTGGGAAAGAGGGGGAAGAGTAATTCAAACAATAAAGTTTTTTTGTAAATTCCAAATTTATAATTCTCTTTACCAAAGTGTTCCTTTTAAGTCCACTAAAATCTGGGATAAATTTGATGTGAGTCCCACACCCTAGTTTTTATATATAATCATCTAAAAATATTATCTACGCCAATGAGTTCTCCCTCTCTTCTAAAATTCGAACCGTTTGGTATATTTTAGTGAAACTCAATGATAACTTTAAATGTCAATGTGACGGCTGGGCGCCATATTGGGAAAAAATGGAAAGGGGGTCTTGTACCACATCATTTTACAGCTCCTGACTTTAGATTCTCACTGTATAGCCGGGTTTTTTAATGTTCTTATTTTTTATTATCACCTTTTTAGAAAAAAAAGGAATTTTCTTTAGCAATAAACTTTTGATGTTGTCATACATCGATATCATCTAGTGTAATGGTTGAAACAAAAACACCTCTTTCGAAATAACACCTATGTAATACCACATTTTTCAGAATATAATGCTTTTTTTTAGGATATGCTAACCCTCATTTCTTTTGAAAAAAGGAGTTATGGCCATAAAATGGATTGTGAAAACTCTTACTTCGCCCTCTAAAAAGTCGTAAAAACAAAAGCTGATTAATTTAATTTAAGTAATAGAACAAGTAAAGTAAATTGATCAACCAATCCGTTGCGTCAAATGTACGATATACCATTTTTTTTTATCTTTTAAGGCAAAAAAGTTATAGCAGGGAACCACCTATCAGGAACAGAAACCCCTTATAATATAGGCCTATATTAACAACTTTGGGCCCACTCGTATGTAGCTTTTACATTATTATGGCAATAAATAACCTTTTTGAAAACTTTATTTTAACCTACAATTATTTTAAAACATTATGCTCCTACAAGCGTAACAAAAAGTTCACTTTTTCTCACGAATTTTAGTTCTGAAAGTGTCACTTTTTCGAACTCGCTCTAAAAATACAAAAATTTTATGCCAAATATTAGCAAGTCTCAATGAAGGATTTTCATGCACTTCATGTTTAAAAGAAAATTTCGCTTTGGCTAAACCAACTCAAAAGGTGGAAGAAACACATTCCGAAAATATCATAAAATCAATAAAATTCCTTTAATCCGCTATTAACCTTCAAAATGCCACCAATTTTATATTTACCAACAATTGGCGATTTTAAAGATCAATGAGACCTCTGGTGGTCAACGACGCAACCTAAGAAAACAGGTGATCGGACATGTTTAACCACTGAAAAGGATATAAATATATTTTTATTTATTTACTTGGTTATGTTTAACACGCGTTTTTGAACCTTGTGCGTGAATAGCTGGGTGTTTTGCTATTATTTTTATTAAAAAGTCTTTCTTTTCACCTATATTAAAACGTTTATTATGGCATTAGAAGAACCATTAACATCTAAAATAAAAAGACGTGTGTAAAATCAAAATAATATGGTTGGAATTCAAGATTTCTTCTCCTTTCACTGTGCACCTACTATCGGGAGTGCAATTAAGGTATGAAAATACTGAGCTTAACGTCAAAAACAGTTCTTCACTCATTCCGAAAAACTTTTACATGGCGCTTTCTTCACTAATCACCACTAACAAAAAGTCTGTTAAACCATCAAGGGCACTACTCAAACTTACAAATCGAGTTTTAACACACTTAATACGTATATATCTATACAAATTCACGGCTGTATTAAAACTTGAACAGTATTTTAAACCGTTTCAATACCCGAAATCCGTAATAGGATCTCAAAAGCTAGCTACATGCATATTACCTGCTTCTTTCGACTTTGTTTACGTTTAGCAGCGCCCCCATCGGTAGTTAAAATCAAGTACAAGTCAATAATAAGTACAAGTAGGGTGTAACGTATCATTGTGTTAAAATTAAAAAATAATAAATTTTATTTTTATGTTTTCCTTACGCTCGTATACAAAGAAGCGTTCATTAACTTCGCTACGCGTTGTTCGGTCAACTGCAATCGCGTGCGGAAAAGTGGACTTTTAGCACTACATAGGAAATATACTATTTTTAAATAAAATTATCGTGACGCCAGGGCATTTAATTTTGCTTAATCGCCATTGGAAGAAATTTAAAAATTGTTATGCCTCAAAAAATGCCACTTATGTAGGTATACCGGGTGTTGCTCCGTCGAGCGGGATATAGGGACTCCCATGTAAATTTTGAAGTAGTCAAATATTGGCTCCCCTAATTATTTTAGAAAAAAATGCTATTAGGATTTATTGAAGAGCACAGTAAGTTCCACCCAAAATGAAAATTTGAGCATTTTTCAACCAACCAGTAAAGAGTAAACTGCTTAATACTTCTGCAACGTAGTATCTCATTATGCACCCTGTACTCTAGAAATCAACAATAAAAACACCATATTGATTTATCAGTGACAATTTAGATCATTAATTTATAATGTCATTGCAAAAACTGAACAATTTTATATGGGAATTTCAAAAGAATCTTCGCATTTCATTTTAGTTTACAGCTAATTCCAACACATGCAGTCACAGTGACGCAAGACAATAAAACAACTTTTTCTACATTTAGAAATCAATTTATGACGAAAATATCAGGATTTAATCAAATGCTCAAATATTCCTCCATTAACTGCCAGACAATAACCCAAACGATTATAAAACTCATTTCTTACGTTGGCTAGTTGGTACATCCATATTCTGGCACATTCAGTGGAAATAGCATTCCTTAGCTGGACTAAAATTTCATATTTTTTATTGGTAGCTTAGTTTTTAAATGTCCCCATGGACAAAAATCGTTTGGCGAAAGATCACGTCGATTTTCTTTACATTTGCAATTATTCATTACTGTGCCTGTGCCTATAGTTTCAAATTTTTTATCGTCCGTTCTATTGTCCATTTACTTGGTATTGGCCTATTGGGAAAATAGGCTGCAAACATGTCCGCTACTCTTCGATAACTATTTCCCTGGTAAAACCATTTTATAATAGTGATTTTTTCTTGATTTAAGTAGTTCATTATTTAAAAATGATGTGACATTGATTTGACAACTTGAGGGTAAGAGGTTAAATAGTTTTTCTAGTATTTTATTATAAACTTCTAATAATACAAGGCGCGTAAGAAGATAGGAGATTCGTAACTTATTTTAGCATTTATCTCTTAGCTGGCGGATTAAGAAAAGCTGAAATTTGTACACTGGGTACAACTTCTCGTGCTCTTTAAAAATCCCAATAATATTTTCTTCTAAAATAATTAGGGGAGCCAATATTGGACCACTTCAAAATTTACATGGGATTCCCTATGCCCCGCTCCACGGAGCAACACCCGGTATACCAAATAGGTGGAGTGGTGGCCCAGATATTATAAAAAGATCATCTTCCAAAAAATTTACGAACCAGTATCTCAAAAACAAAAATTAAGATATTTAAAACAAAGGTCCATTGGAACTTTGCTTTTAAAATCACCCAAGGAATCACACCCTTAAAATAACAGCATCTTATTATGAAACACCCTGTATAAACAAAAAAAAACAGTAAAATTTAATACAGAGCAGAAAGTAATCTTCAAAGGTTTTTCGAATCATTAGCTGCTTACCGAAAAGTTTAACGGAGCAATTCTTTCGAGGCATGCACCCTCCGTAAACACCGTAACCCTGTTCATTTATTTCGACACGATAAATGTACAACATAAAGAATGGGGGTGTAATATGTACAGGGGTCGTCCTGAATAATTCATGGACCTTTGTGTGACAGCTGTTCGGAGACGACTTCTCTATATTGGTGCTATTTTAACACTTGCTCTATTATTTGCTCTTTTGCCACGATGATTGAAGATTTTACGCAATTGAACACCTGCTGTTTTTGAATTTGCATGGTTGTTTTGATTGAATATGGGGGATACATTTAGGGATTGTATTTTTAAAATACAAAGTGTTACTAAAAATAAATGCAAAAAAATGTAGGATGCAATTCCTTGTTCAAAATAAAGGGTGATACTGGCGTAGATAATTTTGTTTCCTGGGGGGCGGGGTAATGCAATGGATAAAATATGTTTTAACCTTGTTTTGTATGGCAAAATAAAAAATTGTCCAAAAAATGTTTGAAAAGCCAAAAAAAATAAGTGCTTTATATTGTACTAAAATACCAGAATATGTCATATTGTGCACAAATTACTACCAGAATAGCTATTTATGTATCAAGGGCGTTACTAGGACTATAATACTATAAAGGTCGAAATAGCCCAAGGGCCTCTGGCCCGAGGGCTAGATTTCGACCTGATGGGCATTATAGTCGAGTAAAAGCCCGTGGTGCATACAATGCTTTATGTTTTACCCAAAAAGAGTTTTTCAATGACTAATTACATTATTTATTCGCAATATAAAAAATAAGTTGCACCTGTACCTGTATACGTAAGTAGATAATGACTGGTGTTGTTTGACTTTGATGTTTCTATCAATTAGTCAGTTGGCATTTTTTATTTAACGATTTGCTCAAAATGGAAGAAATTCCACAAAATTTAAGAGAAAGTGATCGAAAATCTTTTGCCAGTTTAATCAAGGCAACAGTATGATCGGGAGTATGGCATATTTGGTATTTGGAAAGATGCGAACGCAATTCTTCAAATAACCGAAACCGTTTTAATGGCATATTTTCAGGAACTGGTAAGTTATTGATTTTATTTTAATACATATGTTTGTATCCACTTGATCTTTATTGTGAGAGAAATAAAATTGGATAAACAATAAAATTTCCATATTAGCGCATTAGGGCATTATAAGCGGGCATTATCATAATGCCCGCTTATAATGCCCTAGGTGTGATAGCAGGTATTATTGCTACCATAACATATTCCGTTTCTAAGGTATTACAGATCAATAATAGATGGGTAAAACATAAAGCAATTAAAAGGTCTTTTAACTTACGAACTCCACAACATCATTTGTAATGTCCCTTACAAATTGTTCATTCTTCCCCTCTTTACCCCCCTTATCTACGCCATTAAAGGGTAGTATGTATGTAAACATGGGGTCAAAGTCAACCATTAGCGAGAGGTTAAAAAAAAATACAAAAATGTCTTTATTTTCTTCCTTATAAACAAAATGAGTATTCTATTTAAAATACCAATTATTCTCAAATAGATATTATAAATACCTTAATAAATGTCCCCATCCCGACACGTTTATTTTTTATTTGTTATTCGTAGATTTAAAAAAAAAAAAGTTTCTAAGTAAACCAGGCTATACAAATATATATTTTTTAAGGTGATTGTAAAAGTCTCTCTTTAAATTTGGTTAGGAAGAATGATAGATATAGTCCATTTCCACCACTTTTATTAATTCTAAAAAAGTACAAACATATTTATAAATGTATTTCTATAATAGCAAAGTTTTCTTATTTTAGCGATTTTCATTTCTAAGATAAAAAATAAAAAATATATTTTTTTGTCATTTTGGTACCGCGATATCTAATGGTTGACTAGGAACCGCATTCTATTCTATTCTATTTTCTGTTTTTGGCTTTGACACTTAGTGCATACAGCCATCGTCAAGTGGTTGGAAAATTGGATTGTCGGGTTCTAGACCCCCAAATTTTCCTTTTATTGTTCAAGCTATGTTTTCTGTTTAAAAACAAATTCTTTCTCTATACATGCATAAATTGTGACTGTCTAGCCAGCGGCTGCTACTGTTATCGCGCATAACCGTCACTTTCACTACTGACGCATTTCCGCAAGGCGTGCGCACCTCCTCGACCATACGAGGACACCATGTGTTCAACACCAAAACGCAAAAACTTCAGGCTTTAGGAATCTTCACTCACAGCGCTTAGCCCCAGAAGAAAGAATCCCCAATTTAGCGTGAATCTTTCTCGATCCCCAAGGGTACAGCCATGCTCGTACGATGCCTTCAATCGCCTACCCGGGAAGTCTATGTAGACCTCTACGTAAACATGAACCGCACTACTCGAAGACCGCAGAAAGAGTCAATTTTGACCGCATGTTTATAAAGCAAACTAGGATTTATTTTGAACAAGAAATTACCTTTTAAATTTTTTTTTGCAGTTTTTTAGTAGCTTTTATCATGCTAACCCAAAAAATAAGCTATACAGTGAAAATAGTTTTAGGTATACTAAAAACGTAAAGTTTTAATTTTGAAAATTTATGATATTTTAAATTTAACTCTAATAAGTAAATTAAATCCACCCCAAGATAAATAAATCTTTTCATGTAATCGGTGAAAAATTTGCATTTTAAAAATATGTCCGTTTCTACGTTCTTTCTAAAAATAAATAAATACTTAGTGTATCACCACAATCTATTCATTTATTACCCTAATAATCTTAAACAAACAAACCCAATCGTCCTCTAAAAATCCCATGCTAATCTCAACTTCCGCGCTAATAAGAACTTCCGGCAATGAGTGTCAAATCGAGCTCTATCGAAGAGACCCCCGCGTCGTGGCGCCCTCTGGCCGGTGACCCTTAGATGAATTAATTGTTTGAACAGTGACCCAGCCGCCCGAGACGATTGAGCTTTGCTTGAATGAGTTTTATTGGCTCCTATGATTTCTTCTTAGATTAAATCAAATGGAGCTTATTAGTGGACTAAAAGATTAAGTTATTTATGTAACAAGTACATAAAGTGGTACTTTTTTATTACAAATTGGAGGTTTGACAGCACGAGCCGTCAGTCAAGTGCAGAAATTCTATGGAAAAAAGACGGTAATTTTATACACTATATTCCTTCTTCTTTTTGCACACAATTCTTGATTTAAAGCTAGATCCAGAGAAATGGAGAGAGATAGAGAACTCGCTTCGACCACTGCGCATCCCATTTTGCGGGAACGGCATGGGCGCCGCCATATTTACCCCTATTTTCCTGGATTTGTCAAAAGTAATTTACACCAACCTTATTTTCACTATATTCCGCCTTCTTTTTGCACAAAATTTTTATAAAACACTAAATTGCCACACAATATTTTATAAACACCTTTTAAAAAAACCTGTTTTTTATTTATTTTACACGTTTTTTTCATTAAATTGAAAATAATTTACCCATAAATGCTGCAACCATAAATACAATATGTAGATGTATTTATGGTTGCATACACGAGTTTGTTTAAAAGTAAAGCTTTTGAATTAATATAATTAATAATAAAAAATGTTTTTAAAGGGTTTTTTGATGTTAAATGAAATATTGTGTGCCATTTTAGTATTATAATATGAATTTTGTGCAAAAAGAAGGGAAAATATTGTGAAAATATGACAAGTAGTGGACATCCATGGCGGCGCCCGGTATTTGCCTTCTCGCGCATGGTAAAGCGACTTCTCCCCCTCTCCCATTTCTCTGGCTAGATCAGAGACAACAATGAGACGAGTAACTGGTCCTAACAATTTGTCCATTGTATTTATCTCTTTCTGGTTTCACGCAAGTTCCAATAAATATGTCTTTGTCTTTCATCATGGCATGCTATCGTAAATGGAGCAATCATCGCTTTGCCCTGGTTGCCAAGTTGTTTACAATTTCTGCATGTAAACTTTATGTCCTTTTTGGCTCGCATCTAATTAAGAGAAAGAAAATATATCATTAATCGAATATTTTTAACTTGACAACGTTGCCGCAGGCAGTCACGCCGACATGTTATTCGATATTTGTGTTTGATATTTTTCAATGGCCGATTTGTTTGGACAGTTTGTTTACATTTTCTGTGATTTATTGTGTGTTTCGTGGTTTTTACCTTTAATTGGACTTTGAATATTGACTTTTATTAGTGATCACACTGTATATATTAAATTTGTGCTTTTCAACAGATAATTTAAAGTAATATTGACATGGTTATCTGTAAGAAAAAATCTTTATAAAAACCAAATAAATGACAATTTTAATAAGGTGTGTGTAATTATTGAACTAAACCCCAATATTTTATATTAATATTAATAGGAAACAAAAACAAGTACCTAACATTAAGGGCAAAAATAGCACAGCTATATAATTTGAATTTGGCGGGCAAACGATAAAGTCGACTCACGCGCCATCTGCGTTTACCTTCCTTGAAGACAGACAGCAGCTATCTCTCTCTCGGATAATTTATTTACATTTAGTTGCTCGTCTCATTCTTGTTCTCTGGCGAGATTGGCATACGATTAAAAAAGGGATATGCAATTTAATGCAAAAATAATGTAAAATACGTAGAAAAACGGGGTTTTAAAACGTGAAAATCAAATATTGTATGTCACTTTAGCTTTAAATCAAGAATTGTGTACAAAAAAGGAGGAATATAGTGAAAATAATTTAAATTTTAACTTTGAAGATGGATATCTCGAAAACACAACGTTGCCGCCAAAAAGTCTTTCAGATTTGTGATCAGCGCCTCAAAAAACCTCTGTATACAAAATTTTGCCAAAATTGGAGTTGCCGCATATATGTAATATATATTGTTTCTACAAAATTACCAAAAAACACTTTAGGCGTGTGTTGAATGTGTTCTACCACCACATAAAAATTTCCCAAATTACTATTTTAAATATATATTTTCTTTACTTGTACTATCTTTTTCTACGATCGTATAATAGCACAGCATGTAACAAGTGCATAAAGTGATACTTTTTCACCAATGGGAAACAGGACACTTTATACATGTGTTGCATATCATAATTTTTACGACTGTTTATTTTTATTTTTATTTTTGTGTGATTTGAATTTATTATTAAATATAAATTTTTGATAATACCTACCAAATTTATTGTTAAGCTGCTCAATTTGAAATTTGACAGTGACACATGAACTAAATAAAGTAATGGCGGAATGGTGCTAAAATGCCTTGGCAGTGGTTTTTAAAAGTTCAATTATATACAGGCTAGGCAAAAAAAACTGAATACCATTTGGGATATACAGGGTCTTTTTTAACATATACACATACACAGACAATGACTAATTATGAAAAAAAAAAACCTGATAAAATTAAGAGATTAGTATTAAAATATATATATATATATATATATATATATATATATATATATATATATATATATATATATATATATATATATATATATATATATATATATATATATATATATATATATATTTATATATATATTTATAAATATATATATACATATATATATATATATATATATATATATATATATATATATATATATATATATATATATATATATATATATATATATATATAAATATATATATATTTATATATATTTATATATATAGATATATATATATATATATATATATATATATATATATATATATATATATATATATATATTTTAATAATAATCTCTTAATTTTATCAGGTTTTTTTTTCATAATTAGTCATTGTCTGTGTATGTGTATATGTTAAAAAGACCCTGTATATCGTATATAAAAAAATGTACGCCACTGACTTTTTTGTAACTTTTATTTTTTTTTTAGAATAAACAACTGAAAATACAACTTTTTATTTCTTGAAATCCTGCTTTATTTTTGAGAAAAAATAAAACCACTTTATTGCATGTTTCTTGGAACGGAATTTTTGAATTTTGACGATTTACTGAGCAAAAACAGTTAAAGATAGAGCAAAATTAATTTTACTTTCGTATCTTAACTTTTAAGGACTATCTAATGACATTAAAAAGTGAAGGTCAACTGAAGATTAAAGAAGGTGAATATTGAACCTAAATAATGAACACCCTGTATCTTAGAAACTATGCATTTTCGGGCCCATGTTTATAGGAACTTTTTTTCATATTTTTCAATGAGGAATCACCTCCTTAAATGTTTTATACTTATTTAGTTACACCCTGTATAATAATAATAAAAGAACCCGAATACTAAGCATAAATAATAACTACTTGTAATAATAAAAAAGATCGTTGAATATTTTTTGTGACAAAATAGTTAGCTAAATGTTTGTTTTTGTAATAACTAAACCAATAAACAAGTTATAATAATGTTTGATTTGTTTCTTAGTACTCTTTTATTACTTGTGGTTGTATATTACTATATCAAATTATTTTTGACATAAAATATATGTACCTTGTTTTCCATAGTCATTTTTTTGTCAAGTGTAAGTAGTATCCGAATACTAAAATTGTCATGATTTGAATAAGAAAATCGAAGCAAAATAGAAAAAATAGGGAAAAAAGAGGTAAGGACCTTTTTTTTGTCATAGGTTTTGTTTAGTAGTATTCGAATCTTTTCGTTTCCAGTATTCGAATACCGATTCCGGGTATTCATGTATTCGAATACTTTTTATCTTTCAAGTATTCAAATATTCCATATCCAAATACTTTTCGGTATTCGTATTCGTATTCGAATACCGATTTTCAGTATTCTGCCCAACTCTTTTATAGGTACCTACTTTCAGTTATGTGAAAGTGATTTTTGTAATAAACGTCAGTTTATGCTTAAAACCTGACTTAAAACCTTTAAAAGAAGTATAAATCCTGTATAAAGAACAATCTGAACATAATTTAAACTACATAGGTATTTATTTTTCTTGAAGCGTAACCAATGAAATAAAACCTGTTTTGTACACTCTAATTTGTTGCGACTCTCTGGGGCTTAAATCCAGCCCCTTCAATTAAAAAAGCTGTGTTAAATATTTCCCTCTACGCCTTTAGAGGGAATAATAATTTGAAACAATAAATAATAAAAAAAAAATTAATAATACGTGCAATTAAAAGTGTTTAATAATTAATAAAATTAATATTATTAAAGGTAATTCTATTAATCATATAGCAAGGTTATACAAACAAGACAAAATGTAAAAATTAAATTAGTTTAAATAAGCAATAAATTTGCAATAACAGATATAGTTCAGGGGTGGCCAACTTGTTTAGGCCCAAGATCGACTTTTCAGTGACGACACCCAGTTCGATCTACCAATGTCATATTTCGGCATTTCGGAAAAAAGGTCTTCACCCCAGAGGCGCGTTTACATATTTGCCGCCCGTAGGCTATTTTATTTTCGCCGCCCCTTTCTTCTTCTTTTTTCCTTCAGAAATATTTTTAAAGAACAAAAAAAAAAGTCCTCACTTCCATTTCTTTCAATTCTAGGTACAAAATTGAATTCGAAATCCAACAAAATTATTCATAAGACATAATCTGCTGCCCCCTTAAGAACGTCTGCCGCCCCCCTAAAAATGCCGCCATATGCTTCAGCCTACTCAGCCTTTTGGTAAATACGCCACTGCTTCACCCCGATACTTTCTTTAAAGAGCGCCCAACTCCCATTATCTTCTTTTTTCCTCATAAAGTACTTTTGAAGAGCAAAAAGAAACAAGTCCCCACCTCATTTCTCAAAATCACAATCATTTGTAACAACCACCCGCCCTTTCTGCCCTTTCTCCGACTTTCCGCCTTTCATTTTCACATGCGTTGCGCCCTGGTGCCTTGCACCACCTGGTAGGCACGGCCCTGGTTCAGGTATTTATATTTTTGACCTTGCTACGATCGACTTGACTAATAGTCGCGATCAACCGGTCGATCGCGATCGACCGGTTGGCCACCCCTGATATAGTTTGTTTTAAAAGCTGGGACAAGCTTTTGATTAATTCAAAGGTAATCCCATTCAAATTCTAAAATTATATTGTGGCAACGTATTTTTTTAAATAAATAGATACATTACCGGGGTGCGTAACTTGAATGGGGTATTGGACACTTTAAAAATAAATAAAAAAATATATTTTGCACCAAATAAAAAAACAACTTAACCAGTATGTAACTTCTAAAATAAACATCTCCTTTTTTAACACGCTTTTATTAACTTGGGTTGTAACTATCTATCCATCTGTCTATCTATGTAACGGAATCTTTGAGCCTAATTTTAACCAACTTCCAGCTATTCGATTTCTTTGAAACTTTGCACACGTGTCAAGGACCGATGAAGATGCAATAATTTAAAAACAGTATCCCGTTATCTTTTTTTGAATCGCCAGGAAAAAATTCCATTATATTATAAAAACAACACCTAGGATGCCATCTGTTGGCAACATTTCAAACTTTGCTATTAAATGAAGAAGAAATTTTTAGTTTTTACACAATTTGGTTAGTTGCACCATTGGTGTTCAATTTTTATGAACAATAAAAATATAGGGTTAGTTGCACCATTGGTGTTCAATTTTTATGAACAATAACAGTTAATAAATGCCGTTAACACGCTTTTTATTAACTTGGGTTGTAACTATCTGGCTATGTAACGGAATCTTTGAGCCTAATTTTAACCAACTTCCAGCTATTCGATTTCTTTGAAACTTTGCACACGTATTAAGGAAACATGACAATGCAATAATCTGCAAACAGTATCCCGTTATCTTTTTTGGATCGCCAGGAAAAAAAATTCCATTATATTATAAAAACAACACCTAGGTTGCCATCTGTTGGCAACATTTCAAACTTTGCTATTAAATGAAGAAGAAATTTTTTAGTGGGTTGCAATATATTGGCAACGGTCCAAACATTGCCTGGATTGCCATCTGTTGGCAAAATTTCAAACTTTGCTACTTAATGAAGAAGAAATTTTTTAGTGAGTTGCAATCTGTTGGAAAAATTTTAAAATTTGCCACTCTTGTTCATTAAAAAAATTTTTCGCCATTTTGTCAAGAGTAGCAGAAACTAAAAAATGAAAAATAATTAATAGTTTAAAAACTAAAAAACACGCTTTTATATGCAACCGAACTCAAAATTAGAAAATAATTTTTCATTAAAAAAATATTGTCATTTCATAGTAAAAGCGTGGGGTGATAAATATATTAAATGTTATAATTATTATATTTGCAAATATCTATGATGGAAAAGTTATGAAAAAATAGTAAAAATGCACCCCACGCTTTTTACTATGAAATGACAATATTTTTTAATGAAAAATTATTTTTTTCATAACTTTTCCATCATAGATATTTGCAAATATAATAATTATAACATTTAATATATTTATCACCCCACGCTTTTACTATGAAATGACAATATTTTTTTAATGAAAAATTATTTTCTAATTTTTAGTTCGGTTGCATATAAAAGCGTGTTTTTTTAGTTTTTTTAAACTATTAATTATTTTCTCTTAATTTAAGTGGACAATCCGAACACCCAGTATTTTTGGGGTTAGGTTTCTACTGCTTTATTTTCAAAATTGAGTTGCATGTGTTTAAATATTGAATTTATCGATCTTTGTTTTTACAGCTTTACGCGGTCGATCTTGTTTATTGTTTTTATTATTTTAAGTGTAACCTGGAAAATTGTTTTTTTATCTTTGGACAAACCACGAAGGCTTAAAGCCTAAATACTAACGTACCGTGGGTGTCTTAAGTGAGGTAAGAGGGAGTTTGTTGACACGGGACTTAAATACTTGAAGAGTTGGGAGGGGGTGGGGGGAAGGAAAGACCTCTGCGGGCAGCAGGTTCCACAGTTTAGAAACTCTAGGGATAAAAGAACGAACAAAGTTAGAAGTTCGAGGCCTGTCCTGTTGGACTGTATAGGGATGCATACGCGCGGAATCACGAGTTTCTCTGTTGGGAACTGTGAGTGGAGGAACTATATTGGACAATTCTTCAGAGCAGAAGCCATGGAAGTACCTATAAAAAGCGATAAATCCCCCACAGCCCGACGATGGGCAAGAGAGGGAAGCCTTTCTGTAAGTGAAGGATCATTAATGAGACGAATAGCTCTTCTTTGAATCAAGAATGCTTAGGGATGTGGGGGACGCCATGCCCCAGATATGGGTACAATATTCCAAGGGAGGTCGGATTTGGGACACATATAAAGTGTATAAATTAGAAAAATACTTTTTGGCTCGAAAGAGAAATCCAAGCTTTTTGAAGCTGCCGTTACTTTCAAATGTGATGCCCACAAGATTAAAGGTGTTTTTGCTCTGTAAAACTTGGCCGCTCATAAGTAGAGGATGAGTATTTGATGACTCTTTTCGCGACAAGGAACATGATTGTGTTTTTGATGCATTAAAATGGACGAGATTTTTGGCGCCCCAATCTAATATTAAATTAAGATCCTGCGAAAGAGATATCTGCATCGCTCTGCGTTTGTTTTCCAAGTCAGGTTTAGTGATGAGTTTAGGAACCTGAAAACTGGAGTGAAGGGTACTATCGTCGGCGAAACTATGAATGGAATTAGTTGTGGACGAGAGAAGGTCGTTGATGTGAAGAAGAAACAATGTTGGTGTCAGAACTGAGCCCTGAGGGACTCCAGCATTTACTTGGTGAACGCTTGAAGAATGGCCGTCCACAATAACTGATATACGTTGATAACTAGAGAGCCAAGTACAGAGTTTAGTTGAAAGACCATACCAGGGAAGTTTATTAAGAAGTGCGGCATGCCAGACCTAGTCAAAAGCTTTGGATATATCAAGAGCAACGATCTGGGACTCACCTAGAAACTCAAGAGACTTATTCCAACAGTGTGATACGAAGGGAAGAAGATCTGCTGTAGATCTTTTGTGGCGAAATCCATACTGCCTGTCATGCAAAATTTTGTGTTTTTCTAAGTACTTAAGAATTTGTGAATTAATTAATTTTTCCATTACTTTACAAAGAACTGAGAGAATTTAAATTGGTCTATAGTTAGATGGAAGGGATTTAGATCCTTTCTTGGGAATAGGTTGAACACGTGCAGCTTTCCAGCTCTCCGGAAAGATACCTGTGTCGTAAGAAATTCGAAAGAGCCGAGTTAAGATTGGTGCAAGTTCTGGAGCACATGATTTATTTTCGTCGTCGGAGTGTGTTTAAATATTGAATTTGTCGATGTTTGTTTTTACAGTTTTACGCGGTCGACCTTGTTTATGGTTTTATTATTTTAAGTGTAACCTGGAAAATTGTTCAATTTGTAGTTTTAAAACCTTGCCGCAAATTATTTTTATTTAAGAAAATTCAAAATGTTAAGTTATCTAATTAAAATCTATACTTTTATTTCCAATTTTAAATACTGGGTATTCACAATATAAATATTTACACCTAAAGAAATGTAATGTTAAAATAACCCTAATAATTATTATACAATCCACCATATTTCCATTCAAAACCATGTTGGAAACCGGACGATTTTCCCCAATTTCAATAGAAAAAGCCTTAATAAAGTTTTCATTATTTTCTCCGTAATTCCATTACTCTTTTTCGTCAGCTTAAAACAACAGTAGTTGATTGAAATTTGGGCGCAATTCAAACAGCTGCTGTTTTCAGATTTTCCATGATTGTTTTGGTTGGTTTGGCCAGGTTGTTTAATTTCCATTGTGATTCGAAAGCTCTCTGCCTGTTCCCGACTGTTATTTCGTGGAATAATAACGTCCAATTTGCTGATTTTAATTATTATTTGATTGGATTGGATCGAGAATGGTGACAGTCTGCAAAAATAAAGCAATAATTTTATGAAAATTAAAGCGAATTGTACAGTGTTGGCCCTAGTTTCTAGCTATTGGATTAATACATTTTTTTATCTTTGAATAATTCATGAAAGCTTGGTGCCTTCAAGTAAGAAGTTTGAGCCGTTTTCAGATGAACTGGAAAATTGAAATGGATGAACTTGGAAAACAAACGCAGAGCGATGCAGACATCTCTTTCGCAGGATCTTAATTTAATATTGGATTGGGGCGCCAAAAATCTCGTCCATTTTAATGCATCCAAAACACAATCATGTTCCTTGTCGCGAAATGAGTCATCAAATACTAATCCTCTATTTATGAGCGGCCAAGTTTTACAGAGCAAAGACATCTTCAGTCTTGTGGGCGTCACATTTGAAAGTAACCTTAACTGGCATAAACACATTGTATCTATAGTCGCGGCAGCTTCAAAAAGCTTGGATTTCTCTTTCGAGCCAAAAAGTATTTTTCCGCTTCTAATTTATACACTTTATATGTGTCCCAAATCCGACCTCCCTTGGAATATTGTTCCCATATCTGGGGCATGGCGTCCCCCACAACCCTAAGCATTCTTGATTCTATTCAAAGAAGAGCTATTCGTCTCATTAATGATCCTTCACTTACAGAAAGGCTTCCCTCTCTTGCCCATCGTCGGGCTGTGGGGGATTTATCGCTTTTTTATAGGTACTTCCATGGCTTTTGCTCTGAAGAATTGTTCAGTATAGTTCCTTCACTCACGGTTCCCAACAGAGAAACTCGTGGTTCCGCGCGTATGCATCCCTATACGGTCCAACTGGACAGGCCCCGAACTTCTCACTTTGTTAGTTCTTTTATCCCTAGAGTTTCTAGATTGTGGAACCTGCTGCCCGCGGAGGTCTTTCCTTCCCCGCCAAATTTTCAAGTATTAAACTCCCTCTTACCTCGCTTAAGACTTTTACGTATTTCGGCTTTAAGCCTTCGTGGTTTGTCCAAAGATAAAAAAAACTGTAACGGATATAAGAAAATGGCATTACATGTTACTTTCAGAAGATGCCTTGCCGTCCGTCATCCTGAAAATTAACAATTTGTTGAACTGGCATTAAAAGAAGTTTTTTTGTAATAATAAAGTATAAACCCTATTTAAATAGGTATTTATTGAAGATATGCTCTATATTGGTTAGGCGGATTCATTTATTGGATGGTCTTTTCGTTGGGTACACGGGACCGGGACCGAATTTCTTTTAATTAACACCTCCTCTTCAAACAACTTGTATCAAATATTTGATCAAATGTAGTTGACAAGAAGTTTGATAAGAAGTGTAAAACCAGCTTAAAATAATAAATTTCTTCTGCACCATATTTACCCTTAAAAGATTAATTACCACCCATAACTCTTACAAAATTGAGCCACTTACCCCTAAAACAAACAATATATTTTTATAAATGACTCTTTGCTCCCGTATTCCAAATAAAAACCTTCCAAAGTATAACGTCAGCTAAGGGTAATTATTACAATCAAACACTTAATTACCTGAAAGCAGTAATATTTTCATTTGCCATAAAAGTGATTAATGAATGGAATAAGCACGTCGTAACATCGGTTCTCCTTTATTTACTTATCAATTTTCAATTATTTCATTTTGATTGATTATATTTGCTTAATTTGCCGGCGTTATGGCTTTATGTAGGTTGGGTAAATTTTAAGAAATGTGTACGTTGTAATTACTTACTTCTTTAGAATATTGTTTTCAAAAACTATAAACGTATAGTAAGAACATTTTAAAAGCGCAAATTCGGTACCCTTTGAAAATAATACAAAAAACATAAAAAAGGCCGCCTGCAATCGGACTATTTTATATAAAGGCAGCGACGCGCCGATACACTATGGGATAGAAATCCATTATTTTAGCCAAAAAGCAACTTTGAAATTTTTATGGCTCATCCTGTGTATTTTAAAGTAGATACTTCAAATTACATGTACGCAAAATTATAAAAGGATATGACGACTTTTACTGGGGTAATAAATACTTGAAAATGTATTTTAAGTAAACATAAATATACAACATTCAATCTACCTAGTTTATTATTACCCTTGTTTACTAAAAAAGTAAAGAGTTTAAATAACAAGAGCTATTGTTGTGTTTCCGATGCAGTCTCGCGAAGTCTCGCTACTTTTATCAAATTTTTTTCCTTTTTCTTTATCAGTTTTTGTACTTACAATTGCCTTCCTACTTTTTGCTACTTTTGAGTGTAAGGACAGATACAAGATTTTTTTATAATTTACAAGGTTTTCCATTTTAAAATTTAATATGTTTTGTCCTACACTGTATATCCAAAAAGATAAAAGCATTCTGATGAAAGATATGGATTCTACAGAATCTACCCAACAAAACAGTGTTTTTTATTTATTTTATACGTTAAAAAATAAAAAAGTTGGGAAGACGTATCTCTATTACGCTTCTAAGAATAATTTAAAATTATTTTTTAGATTTGGATGGTCATATTTCCGAAACTAATTGAGATAGACACATCAAATGTAGAATTTTTTAAAGCATTTTAAAAGATTTTTTGGTGCTGATATAATATTTAGGGTATTCCATTTAAAAAATCATACCTATTGTCGTACCCTGTATATCATATGAGATAATAATCATCGGATTGCTGATTAGAATACTACCGAATTAACCAAACAAGCTGACATTTTCGTTTATTTTGTACAATAAAAAATAATAATGTTAAGGGGGTGTATATTAATAATAACATAATAACTTTTAGGTTTCCAAAAAGCATTTGTAATAATTTATAATATTTTTTCAGTAAAAAGCACCTCATTTTAAGTTAGATTGGTAAGTTTCAGAATTTTGTCCAAAAAAATTAATTTCTATCCCATAGTGCGATGACCAGCTGCATCAACCGGCATATCATAAAAGAAATATAGCAAAGGCGGTCGCGAAGACAAGCATGCCAATATATTTGCTTTAAAGTTTTTGTGTTTATTTTTCTTTTCAAAGAGCACCGAATTTACATTTTTAAACTGTTTCTTCTATACCTACTAGTTACATTTTAAAGGTTTTTTTTACTTTTTATAATGGAAAACTCACAATTTTTCTAAATTAATGCAAGGATAACAAATGCCTCTAAAAAGATAATAATTTATTTATTAATAAATCAAATTTATATCTTGTTCTTACTTTTAACCCTGAACATTATCGAACATTATTTACTTTTTCTGCTCGCATGCGAAAAAGTTTACTTTTTCGCACTCATTTTAGTTCTGAAAGTGTTACTTTTCCGCACTAGTGCGGAAAAGTACAAACATTTTAATTTAACAATATTAGTGAGGCGCAATGAAGAATTTTCATGCACCATGCACTTCATGTTTAAAAGAAAATATTGCTTTGGCCCAACCAACTCAAGAGTTGGAAGAAACACATTCCACAGACACAAATATTTCAACAAAAAAAATCCTTAAATTCTCTATTAACCTGCAAAATTAATTTGCGTTACTAACAATAATAATAGGTACAAGTATGGTATTAGGTAGCATTGTGTTAAAATAAAAAAAATATTAATAAAATTTTGTCTTCCTTAAGCTCGTAGAAAAAAAGCGTTCCTAAAACTTATCAAAAGTGCTTTTTCCACACTTGACTACTCGATAACTGCAGTCGCATGCGAAAAAGTGGCACTTTCAGCACAAGTTAGGAAAAATTCTAATTTTTGCTTGGTCGCCTGGCAGTTTAGCTGAATGGATATGTTATGCTGGAGCGGTTTTAAACTAGGTTAGCAGCGCGGCTCGACAATATCACCTTTATGTTACAGTAACGTATGTCCTAAAAGTTATGGCACACAATATTTATAGGTTTTTTTTTAATGCTGCGCTTGAGAGTATTTGGGGCACTTACGTCTCTTTCGATATTTAAGACCATTCCTCCTCAATTCCAACGATATCGTACTCTTAAAAGATCTGTATTACCTAGCCAGTCTCCTCGGTGACATTCCAATCTGGTTTTTGCTCTTCTCACCAATCTCTCTGACCTCTGTGCGGTAAATGCACGTGGTCTTCCACTTTTGGGAGATTCAGACATGGTATTCCCTGCTCGCACTCCGCTATTGTTCTATAAATGGTTCTGCGTGAAATATTTTCAATCTGGAATATTCGACAGATTTCAGCTAGGGTATCCGCCCAACTAACTTGTAGATACTTTTTCTTATTTCTAATTTATACGACATCTTAAAGCGAAAACTTCAAAATAAATAAATCTCAACTGACAGTAAATAAAGTAAATAAACTTTTGTTTTCAAAGGCAACTTGATATTATTTTGTTTTTGTTAAAATTAAAGACAATGAATTTTGTGCCAAAACTTGTAGGACATACGTTAATATAACCGCTCCAACATAAACACCATTGGAATTTCATCTGCTTTTCTTCTCACGGCGAGGAAAAAGCGTTCTTTTTCCAAGCAAACCAAGACAAGAAAATAATTCTTTTTGGTGGCTTGACTTGAGTTTTTATTAAATTACACACTTACTTTTTTATTATACTAAGTAACTTTTTTTGTTTCAGAACGCATTACTTTTGGAATAAACCGCCTGGTGTCAAGATCGGATGATGATGAAGAATCAGTGAACAACAACAACACCAAGTACTGTCAAAAAGAAGAAAACAGTAGTTATTTTAGCGGAGATGAACGGATATCGCCGAGGAACGACAGCGCGTGGGACCACTCGCCTACGAGACCCTCACCTAGTACTAGTCCAGAGCTGGAGGTCGATTCGCCACCACATTCTAGGACAAACTCACCTTCTCTTCGGTAAGAAAAAAACAAAGGAGGAATTAAGTTTTCTGCTTTATAAATTAAACAAAGGAAGGTCTTAGTCTACATGTTTTTAAATAGATAAAACAGTTGCAAATATGTCTTTAAATAGAAAAAAATAAAAATAAATTACACTTCTTTTTCAGTGACTCACCAAGACCTTCTTCAGTAACGGATCTTAGAAAGAAGATTCTCCCAGCAAAAAAGTGAAGCATTTTCAGTTAGCGCTCTTCTACGACCAGACAACCCAAAAAACTATCAAAAAACGCTCCATGTTACCAAGAAACCATATCAGTTACCAGATCGTACCTGTATCCTCCTTTTGTAGATCTTATGAAAGATGCGCAAGCTTTAAAAAATAGTACGCACGAATACAGTCCGTCATTTTTACCACGGGGTTTTGTACATCCAGGTTTCTTTCCACCCAGTTTATATCAACAGAAAGATGGGGAGGAAAGAAGTTTTCTTCCTACACCCACGTCGCTGTATTTCAGTGCAGTGGCGGCAGCTATGGCTAGTAGTAATCAATCAGGGGCCCAATATCCTCCTACGCCTTCTGCTGAAGATATTTACAGGTTAAGGCATCATTTTATGAATAACCCCTCAGGAATGCATCCGCATCATCATCATTTGTTAATGAGGCCTGGAATGATGCCATTGGGTAAGTGTCTTTACTTATGAAGTAAAATAATAATTTTTCTGTAAGGCCGCTTTCAGACGGGCGACTTTTTGCAGTCGAAGTTGACCGCAAAAAGTCGATCATTTGTGGTTGATTGTCGCTACTTGCAGTTGTCATTTAACAACCATGGAAAAAGCGATTCCTGTTCATAAGGGTGTTTAATCGACTACAACTGCATTTCTGCCGCTGATTGTCGCCGATTCCGTCGACTGACTACACGTTAGTTACAACTACAGTTGTAGTCGAAATTGGCGATGAGACGCCGATATTTTTGTAGTCAACTTCGACTGCAAAAAGTCGCCCGTCTGAAAGCGGCCTTAGAGTTTTGTCAAAAGTAGATAAAATATACAGGGAGGCCAGTAAGTACCTCCAAGGGATCAATATAATATTAGTACTCTATATAAAATATTTTCCTAATGTACCTTCCAACTGAGATGTATGGCTTTAAAAGCCCTGGTAATTTATATTTCGTATTCTTACTTTAAAACCAACTTTTCTTGTTGAAAATTTGAGGGCGCATATTGCGGACAAGGTACTTTCTTCTGATATTTAGATTCTTACTTTATTTTCACATAGTAGCCACAAACGGACTGACCCCAATACATATTTTTTGTTAAAAAAATTGACAGTAGTAGTCACATCTACCTCAAAAATTCTCTTTAGATACCCTGTACAATTTTGTTTAAACAAGGTCCTTTTATTTATTTTGGCAAAACATACGCCGATCCTCTCCCGCATTAACATCTTGGGAGGAACCTACCTAACCTAATAAAGTGCAGCAAACTTCTCTAACAAGAGAGGGGTGCATAATAAGCCAGAAGACAGCATTGCAAACATGGTTGAAAGACCAATCCCGCCTTAAAACAACTAACCAGTAGTTGGTACTTTGTCCCTCATAGTTGCCCCTAAATTTTTATGAAGCTATAAATAGCAGTTGCAAAGTAAGAATACAAATTGTTACTTACCAGGTACGCTTTTAAGGCCCTGTATCTTTCTTAGGGATCACTTTTTTAAGATCAATTTTAACCTCTTCTATACACCCCCAGAGAACAGGAGGCACTTACCGGATACCCTGTATATGCGTATATATGACAGTATTTCACCATAAAAACATCTGCGCACGTCATTGTTTGGCTAAAAAAAACTAAACCAAAAAGTAAATCTTATATTTTTTAAAAATATTTATTTTATTGCAGGTGATGTTTATTCTTGTATTAAATGTGAAAAAATGTTCTCAACACCCCATGGTCTAGAAGTACACGCAAGAAGGTCCCATAATGGTAAAAGACCTTTCGCATGTGAGCTGTGCAATAAGACTTTTGGACATGAAATCAGCTTGAGTCAGCACAGGTAAGAAATTGTCTCTATAATTTGTTTTTCTAAAAACAAGCCAAAAGTCTGACACAGTTATTTAATGGTTAAAAATGAATATTTCTTTCCAATCAACTCCACTCAATAAAATAACACGAAGGCCACTTTCAGCCCCTCTCTCATAGAATATTAGGAACCATACAGTCTTTTAAAAGAACCTAAACATTCCACTTGACTTATTCTTTTATTCGTAGATTCTGTATTGGTTCAGCGGATTCATTAAAATTGATGTTATTTGTTTGGGTACACGCCAAATGACTTGTCGTTCTTCAACTTTTCTTCTATTTCAGAGCTGTACATAATGTCAGAAAAGATCTTTGAATGCAAGCAGTGTGGGAAAACCTTTAAACGATCATCTACTCTCTCTACGCATCTTCTTATTCACTCCGATACACGGCCTTATCCATGTCAGTATTGCGGAAAACGGTTTCATCAGAAGTCTGACATGAAGAAACATACCTATATTCATACTGGTAAGTAAAAAATGTTTATAAAATTTCAGAAATAACAGTATTTTCTAAAATATACCTTGCATTTTTTAATGCTATTTATGTATCAAGGGCGTTACTAGGACTATAATGCCCTGAAGGTCGAAATAGCTAGATTTCGACCTGATGAGCATTATAGTCCAGTAAAACCCGTGGTGCATACAATGCTTTATGTTTTACCCAAAAAGAGTTTTTCAATGACTAATTACATTATTTATTCGCAATATAAAAAATAAGTTGCACCTGTACCTGTATACGTAAGTAGATAATGACTGGTGTTAAGTTTGACTTTGATGTTTCTATCAATTAGTCAGTTGGCATTTTTATTTAACGATTTGCTCAAATGGAAGAAATTCCACAAAATATAAGAGAAAAGGCCATAAAAGCGACCGAAAATATTTTGCCAGTTAAATCAAGGCAACAGTATGATCGGGAGTATGGCATATTTGGTATTTGGAAAGATGCGAACGCAATTCTTCAAATAACCGAAACCGTTTTAATGGCATATTTTCAGGAACTGGTAAGTTATTGGTTTTCTTTTAATACATATGTTTGTATAAACTTGATCTTTATTGTGAGAGAAATAAAATTGGATAAGCAATAAAATTTCCATATTAGCGCATTAGGGCATTATAAGCGGGCATTATCATAATGCCCGCTTATAATGCCTAGGTGTGATAGCAGGTATTATTGCTACCATAACATATTCCGTTTCTAAGGTATTACAGATCAATAATAAATGGGTAAAACATAAAATATTTTAATACATAATAATAATAATAATATTTTAAATAAGAAGTTTATCTACATTTTCAGCACCCAAGGAGTTTAGAATACCTTTTGCGGTAAAATATACATCACGTAGATTGTATACAATTAAATGACATTTATTAAGAATATCACTAACTTCTGCAAATCCACTACCCCAAGATTCTTGCCCTCTGGAGCATTTCAACCCTTCCCAGCCTGACGTCCTATATTAATTGCAAAGGCGGCTTACCAGTGAATTATTTACTAATTAGACAAGAAGGAGGCCATAATTTTGCCCCTTGTTAACAGCTGCTTGCGGCGAAATTTCAAGCTTGTAATCCAAAAGTTTTGCAATGAAAGTTTGAGAAAGTTTATACAGGTTTACGTTGCAAAACCTGTTTAATCTAAGAGCGAAAACGTAGAAATCTGACAATTTAAAAATACAATTATTACTTTTTTTTAATTAAAAATTCTAGAAAAACCGTAATAATATATAGTAAATTAAAAAATATATATATATTTTTTTTATCTGTGAAACTCACTTTTAAATGTTTAAAGAAATTGTACAATTTTTTTATTTTTGTAGTGGCGTTCAAGCGGGTTAAAACTTAATATTATTTTATGAAAAATATGGCATTAAACTACGTTTTCTCAAAACAAAAATTTAAGTTTTCATTTACTTTTAAGCTAACTTTATCTCTAAATTTTTGCCTGAATAATGAATTTGCAGCATTTTACTGCAGCTCATATGGTTTTAAAGTAATAATTATTAGAAGGTGCATTTTTGATGTTTTAGAGACCTTTTCTTAAAATGTGTGAAAAGTATGATAAAAGATTAGAAAATGCGTGTCGTTGAGTAATTTAAAAAAAATTTAACAAAAAAAAAAATATGATACCTACTTTTAAATTTAAAGGATTTTGCATCTATTGCTTAATAACAACAGACTTGTTGACATTAATAGCGTATAAACAAAATATTATTTGGCTTTTCTCCAGAATAAAATTTAAAAGTTTATTTAATATTTTAAGAAAATTAAAACTTTTATACATTATGAAGAACAATTCTGCTCTTCAATAATATAATAAAAGTTATTATTGCTTTAAAAGAAATAAAATTATGAAATATTCAATATTAAGTTACTTACAATACAATAAAGGTTCATTAGCACTCGGTTGAAATCATTTTTATGCATCAAAATAAAATCTTAACAAGACGCCAGACGAGAACTGGGCCAATGTTTGCGTCTCAAAAATGTGGTAAATAGTTTACCAAAAATCTGGTAAACAGTTTACCTAAAAACTTATAAACTTGTTAGAAAACTGAAAAAATTAAAAATGAAATGTCTGATGGACATTTTAGAGTTTGACACTACTTTTGAAAAATTAACTGGTAAAAGATACACCTATTAGGTATCTTAACCAGATAAAAAGAATAGTAAAAATGTTTAGCCATATAATAAAGTATTTTATGTTTTATTTGTTTTCTGGGAGATTAAATTTAAACAAAATATTATTTGGCTTTTCTCCAGAATAAAATTTAAAAGTTTATTTAATATTTTAAGAAAATTAAAACTTTTATACATTATGAAGAACAATTCTGCTCTTCAATAATATAATAAAAGTTATTATTGCTTTAAAAGAAATAAAATTATGAAATATTCAATATTAAGTTACTTACAATACAATAAAGGTTCATTAGCACTCGGTTGAAATCATTTTTATGCATCAAAATAAAATCTTAACAAGACGCCAGACGAGAACTGGGCCAATGTTTGCGTCTCAAAAATGTGGTAAATAGTTTACCAAAAATCTGGTAAACAGTTTACCTAAAAACTTATAAACTTGTTAGAAAACTGAAAAAATTAAAAATGAAATGTCTGATGGACATTTTAGAGTTTGACACTACTTTTGAAAAATTAACTGGTAAAAGATACACCTATTAGGTATCTTAACCAGATAAAAAGAATAGTAAAAATGTTTAGCCATATAATAAAGTATTTTATGTTTTATTTGTTTTCTGGGAGATTAAATTTAAACAAAATATTATTTGGCTTTTCTCCAGAATAAAATTTAAAAGTTTATTTAATATTTTAAGAAAATTAAAACTTTTATACATTATGAAGAACAATTCTGCTCTTCAATAATATAATAAAAGTTATTATTGCTTTAAAAGAAATAAAATTATGAAATATTCAATATTAAGTTACTTACAATACAATAAAGGTTCATTAGCACTCGGTTGAAATCATTTTTATGCATCAAAATAAAATCTTAACAAGACGCCAGACGAGAACTGGGCCAATGTTTGCGTCTCAAAAATGTGGTAAATAGTTTACCAAAATCTGGTAAACAGTTTACCTAAAAACTTATAAACTTGTTAGAAAACTGAAAAAATTAAAAATGAAATGTCTGATGGACATTTTAGAGTTTGACACTACTTTTGAAAAATTAACTGGTAAAAGATACACCTATTAGGTATCTTAACCAGATAAAAAGAATAGTAAAAATGTTTAGCCATATAATAAAGTATTTTATGTTTTATTTGTTTTCTGGGAGATTAAATTTAAACAAAATATTATTTGGCTTTTCTCCAGAATAAAATTTAAAAGTTTATTTAATATTTTAAGAAAATTAAAACTTTTATACATTATGAAGAACAATTCTGCTCTTCAATAATATAATAAAAGTTATTATTGCTTTAAAAGAAATAAAATTATGAAATATTCAATATTAATAGCGTATAACACACAGTCCAAGATCTAAACAGAAAGCAACCTTTACCGATCTGATTTTCGGATAAAAGTTCTATTCTATTCTATTCTATTTTCGGTTTTTCGCTTTCACACTTAATGCATTCAGCCATCGTCAAGTGGTTGGAAAATTGGATTGTCGGGTTCTAGACCCCCAGATTTTCCTTTTATTGCTTTGTTTTATGGCTCTGATACTAAGTCAATACCTCTGAACATGCATAAATTGTGACTGTCAAGCCAGCGGCTGCTACTGGTATCGCGCATAACCGTCACTTTCACTACTGACGTATTTCCGCAAGGCGTGCGCACCTCCCCGACCATACGAGGACACCATGTGTTCAACACCAAAACGTAAAAACTTCAGGCTTTAGGAATCTTCACTCACAGCGCTTAGCCCCAAAAGAATGAAGCCCCAATTTAGCGTGAATCTTTCTCGATCCCCAAGGGTACAGCTACGCTCGTACGATGCCTTCAATCGCCTACCCGGGAAGTCTATGTAGACCTCTACGTAAACATGAACCGCACTACTCGAAGACCGCGGAAAGAGTGCGGATAAAAGTTATTTAATATTAAATATAGTATTTAAACAGACGTATTGCCACAGAGTTGCCAAAAACTATGATAAAAGCTATAATTTTATTAAAAAAGAAAACACAATTTTAAAAATTAATAATAATAAATTTTAAACTTAAAACTGTATACAATATTTTAGGACATTTTGTATTATTTAAAAAATACCCCTTTTATAAGCATTAATAAGCATTCAAGGTTATTTTTTAAAATTGAACATACCTAATGGCGATACCTTTGGTTCAATACTATATTTGATGTAGAACCATTTTTACCACCTAAACCGATCAGTTAATATTGCTTTTTATTCAGATCTTATAATAACATATACCGGGTGTTGCTCCGTCGAGCGGGACATAGGGAATCCCATGTAAATTTTGAAGTGGTCTAATATTGGCTCCCCTAATTATTTTAGAAGAAAATATTAGTAGGATTTTTTAAAGAGCACGAAAAAGTTGTACCCAGTGTACAAATTTCAGCTCTTCTCAGTCCGGCCAGCTAAGAGATAAATGCTAAAATAAGTTACATATATATAGTGTTTGCAGCCTATTTTGCCAATAGGCCAATACCAAGTAATAATTCGACAATAGAACGGACGATAAAAATTTGAAACTACAGGCACAGTAATCAATAATTGCAAATGTGAAGAAAATCGACGTGATCTTTCGCCAAACGATTTTTTTCTATGGGGATATTTAAAACTAAGCTACCAATAAAAAATATGAAAATTTAGTCTAGCTAAGGAATGCTAGTTCCGCTGAATGTGCCAGAATATCGATGCACCAACTAGCCAACGTAAGAAATGAGTTTTATAATCGTTTGGGTTATTGTCTGGCAGTTATTGAAGGAATATTTGAGCATTTGATTAAATCCTGATATTTTCGTCATAAATTGATTTCTAAATGTAGAAAATTTTGTTTTATTGTCTTGCGTAACTGTGAGTGCATGTGTTGTGTGAAATCAGTTGTAAACTAAAATGAAATGCGAGGATTCTTTTTGAAATTCCCGTATAAAATTGTTCAGTTTTGGCAATGACATTATAAAATAATGATCTAAATTGTCACTAATAAATCGATTAGGTGTTTTTATTGTTGATTTCTAGAGTACAGGGTGCATAATGAGATACTACGTTGCAGAAGTATTAAGCAGTTTACTCTTTACTGGTTGGTTGAAAAATGCTCAAATTTTCATTTTGGGTGGAACTTACTGTGCTCTTCAATATATTCTAATAGCATTTTTTTCTAAAATAATTAGGGGAGACAATATTTGACTACTTCAAAATTTACATGGGATTCCCTATGTCCCGCTCGACGGAGCAACACCCGGTATAATCAATTAAAGTTCATTTTATCGTACTTTTAAATTAAATAAAAATACTTTTATTTGTTTAAGGTGTATTAAATAATAGTTAATATTTAAAGGATAACACATTTAGCACGGTATTTATTACAATTTAATTAGAAGAAGTTAGAAGTATCAAAAATAATTTCTATAATTACCAATTTAAAGCAAAAAAAGAAAATGAAAATTTTATTTATTTTAACTATTTAAGATTGAAAATTACGGGTTCGACTGAATTTTGGACACGCAGTCTAAATGTTAGTCCCAGAATAGTATATTTAAGCAATTTATTTGGTAACATATGCCGTGATACCAGCAGTAGGCCATTTGTTGTCTTAATTTTATTAGCACCCCCATGTCGAGCGAAAAAGCCTAACTGACTAAGTGCCGCTATCGAGTTGCAAATCGATGATGGGCCAGACGCACGCTAAGAGGATAAAAGAGAAATCATATTTATTATCTATTAAATAGAGATGATCTCATCATAGAATTTTTATATTAAAAAAATTTAGGTTATAATATTATAAAACATGATGGCTTTATACTTTTAAAATTTAATATAAGCAGGTATGACACGCTTTTCGTTATACATGCTGTTACAAATTCGAGTCCCACTATAAGGATTTTAAAAAGGGTAAGATATACAGGGTTGGTTAAATAACGGCAAAGTTGCGCATTATAAGGCTTAACAATATTCCGTTTTAAAAATTCAAAAAATTACAGCCGTTTCAAAATTATCCGGAAAAAAACCGAAATTTTACGAAAAAGTTTTTATTTTTTTCAATTTTACCTAAATAGCTATTTGAAATACATTTTACGATATCATTGTCACTTTTTCCACTTTACAAAATAACATAATTAAATTTCGGTTTCGACGTTTTGTCTTTGGGCCACAATCATTAACTATATATTTTTTAAATAGTCAAAACATTTTGTTTCAAACTTACTAAACTATTATTTTAATTATAAATTTAACGACATAATATTACCCTTTAAAGTCATACGACGTTTTGAACTAAAAAAGCAAGTTTCACTATTTTACTATTAAATATTATGATTTTTTTCCAGAAGTACTTACATATTTCCATTCGCAGTCAAGTATTCATCAATTTTTTTATGAATGCGTATTTTTATTTTTATTATAATTAAACTAGCAAGCTACAATACAAAATGTTGATAGAAATTATATGTAGCTTTGACAAGGTATTTCGAGCAATACCCTGTAGGATAGAAGACTTTTCTCAAATTTGTAACAATCTGTAGTAGTAATTTATATTTTATTTGTTTTCTGGGATTTTTTTTCTCCCAGAAAACAAATAAAATATAAAATACTTTATTATATGGCTAAACATTTTTACTATTCTTTTTATCTGGTTAAGATACCTAATAGGTGTATCTTTTACCAGTTAATTTTTTTCAAAAGTAATGTCAAACTCTAAAATGTCCATCAGACATTTCATTTTTAATTTTTTTCAGTTTTCTAACAAGTTTATAAGTTTTTAGGTAAACTGTTTACCAGATTTTTGGTAAACTATTTACCACATTTTTGAGACGCAAACATTGGCCCAGTTCTCGTCTGGCGTCTTGTTAAGATTTTATTTTGATGCATAAAAATGATTTCAACCGAGTGCCAATGAACCTTTATTGTATTGTAAGTAACTTAATATTGAATATTTCATTATTTTATTTCTTTTAAAGCAATAATAACTTTTATTATATTATTGAAGAGCAGAATTGTTCTTCATAATGTATAAAAGTTTTAATTTTCTTAAAATATTAAATAAACTTTTAAATTTTATTCTGGAGAAAAGCCAAATAATATTTTGTTTAAATCTGTATAGTAACTTTTTACTTTTCGTTTTTTTTTTTAATTTCTTCTTACGTATTTGTGATATACATGATTCCCGGAAATTACGCGTCAGAGGATTTCGGTGGGCAATTCTGCGCGAAAAATTAATGCAATAAACTTCTATTCAATTTTTTCGAAAACTCCAAAATTAATTACAGGATGTTAAACATTTTTTATTATTATTATTTTTTTTTCCTAGTGTACTGATTTTCGCCAAATTTTGCATTTATTAATTATTCTTTGTATTTACCCTACTAATTTGACGCGTAGTCAATGCCAAAGGGCATAAACTGTCCTTCACTATCAAAAAACATTTTTGTTTAAAGTCTCTTATAAATTTGGATATAAAATTAATAAAAAGCATCAAACAATCTTCTAAAAAGATCCTCTTGTTGCATTCACTTAAAATTGACGGTTTCCGAGAAAAACGGTTTTAAAAATTTACGTACATTTAATTAGAAATTCTAATTTTTAAAATTAACAAATCAAGCCTTAGAAACAAACGTTGTATATGGGTAATTTGTTATTGATACACTGAAAAAAAGATATCTTAAAACAAAAGCCTTAGATTTAATTTGAGAGAATTGTGACTTTCATATGTGTTAAAGAAATAAGATCTCAAACAGAAAAAAATATGTTTTCAGCTTTGCGTACTAAATTCAAAGAAGGCGCTTTTGTAATAAAAATAACCTTATTTTATTTAGTGACCCCAATGGGTCTACATTAAAGAACGATGTATTCCGTTAAAAACATCGAGCGCTTTCCCACTGAGAGATTCTTTCTTTAAGACAAGATACTAAATACCACAGACTGAAATAAAATTTAATTCAATTAAGATAATTATATTAAATAAACAACTAGTTCTCTTTTGATAGTTAAGAGAGGAATTCCTGCTTATCATGTCATTCACCGAGACCTCTCTTCTCCATCGATGATGCGTTTTGCCGAACCTCATAGGACTTATCAAACTGGCTGTCCCGGGTCCAAGTTGAATAATACGAATAACAAGTGTATCTTATAAAAGAAACTTTCGTTGATTCGACGGTAGGATATAATCGTACCGTTGATACCGTACTAAAAGCATAATTCAGTGAATACTTATATTAAAGAAATAGGTTCTTTGACATAAAGGTTAAAGATTTTGGTATAGGTTCTTAAAATAAGAACCTATTATTTTAAAGAAAATTCATTAATATTTTGATAGAAACATTTAATATTTCTTTTGTTTAAAATCTTAAAACTTATATTTAAGATATTAAAGAGCTTAAATCATAAATCTTTAGGTTCTTATTTCTTGATTCTGATATTCTTAAAATAATGCTAAGGATATTTTAATTTAAAGAATTTCTTTTACATTAAAGACATAAATTAAAGTATTTTTTCTCCCAGTTTAAGAACCACTATTATTTTAAAGTAAGAAATAAATCTTGGTTTAAAAGCACAACTATTCAAAAAGAATGCATATTTTTAAAACCTTGTATTTGCTTAAAACAAGACATTTTTTTCTGTTTGTATGTATGAAAATTTGGCGAAAATCACACTAGAAAAAAATTATTGGAAAAAACACAAAATGACGTTTCCTTCCAACATCCTGTATCTCCGTTAATTTTGAGTTTTCGAAAAATAGTATAGAAGTTTGTTGCATAAATTTTTATTTACACTGAAAAAAATGATATCTTAAAACAAAAGCCTTAGATTTAATTTGAGAGAATTGTGACTTTCATATGTGTTAAAGAAATAGGATCTCAAACAGAAAAAAATATGATTTTCAGCTTTGCGTACTAAATTCAAAAGAAGGCGCTTTTGTAATAAAAATAACCTTATTTTATTTAGTGACCCCAATGGGTCTACATTAAAGAACGATGTATTTCGTTAAAAACATCGAGCGCTTTCCCACCGAGAGATTCTTTCTTTAAAACAAGATAGTAAATACGACAGACTGAAATAAAATTTAATTCAATTAAGATAATTATATTAAATAAACAATTAGTTCTCTTTTTGATAGTTAAGAGAGGAATTCCTGCTTATCATGTCATTCACCGAGACCTCTTTTCTCCATCGATGATGCGTTTTGCCGAACCTCATAGGACTTATCAAACTGGCTGTCCCGGGTCCAAGTTGAATAATACGAATAACAAGTGTATCTTATAAAAAAACTTTCGTTGTTCGACGGTAGGATATAATCGTACCGTTGATACCGTACTAAAAAGCATAATTCAGTGAATACTTATATTAAAGAAATAGGTTCTTTGACATAAAGGTTAAATATTTTGGTATAGGTTCTTAAAATAAGAACCTATTATTTTAAAGAAAATTCATTAATATTTTGATAGAAACATTTAATATTTCTTTTGTTTAAAAATCTTAAAACTTATATTTAAGATATTAAAGAGCTTAAATCATAAATCTTTAGGTTCTTATTTCTTGATTCTGATATTCTTAAAATAATACTAAGGATATTTTAATTTAAAGAATTTCTTTTACATTAAAGACATAAATTAAAGTATTTTTTCTCCCAGTTTAAGAACCACTATTATTTTAAAGTAAGAAATAAATCTTGGTTTAAAAGCACAACTATTCAAAAAGAATGCATATTTTTAAAACCTTGTATTTGCTTAAAACAAGACATTTTTTTCTGTTTGTATGTATGAAAAATTTGGCGAAAATCACACTAGAAAAAAGTTATTGGAAAAACACAAAAAACGTTTTCTTCAACATCCTGTATCTCCGTTAATTTGAGTTTACGAAAATAGTATTGAAGTTTGTTGCATAAATTTTTATTTAATTAAAGATATTCTTGTATTAAAATATTGTAATTTAATTATTTTTTTACATAGAAAAAAATATGTCACGTCACTGGTTTACTTTTTCCTTTGCCCTTTTTTCTGAGTGGCAATTTTAAAATGGAGTTTTTTCTAATTTACGAAAAGTCTAATTATAAGAAACACTGAGGACGTTAATTGATTTGGTAACAACAAGAAAAGAATGCCGGCTCGGTGGTAACTATTATTTGAAGCGGGCCCTGGCTTATTTATTATTTTGATGGGGTGTAAGTGAGATTGCGAACTTTAAAAAATTTAGTCAGTCTCGGTAAAATTTTTTCTGTATAATGAATAAAGCTTAACGTAATTATTAAATATATTATTTTTTTGTTAATAAAATTTTATTTCTTTTCCTTAAAAAAAGAGATATAAAAATCGACAAAAAAATTCTGGTTTATATGGACTAACAAATGCTAAGCATATTTAAGATGCAATTTTTTGTTTACCATTATTTTAAATTTTATGACGATATAAGCCCTAAAGCAATAGTTACGAATTTTTATGGTATAGTAAGAACATTTTATAAAGCGCAAATTCAAACTACATAGTACCCAAAAATTATAAAAGGAAATGTTTGAAACGTTTGAAAATGTAGTTGTACTAGCGAACAATATGCTGTCACGGCTAAAATATTCAATTAAAGTGACTATGAACAAAGTAACAATATTTTGTTTTATTTTATTAATATAAAAGGAAACTTGAAAATGTATTTTAAGTAAACATAAATATACAACATTTAATCTACATTAGTTTATTATAAGCCTTGTTTACTAAAAAAGTAAAAGAGCTTAAATAATAAGAGCTATTGATGGGTTTCCGATGCAGTCTCATGAAGACTCGCTACTTTTGTCAAAGATTTTTTTACCTTTTTCTTTATCAGTTTTTGTACTTACAATTGCCTTCCTACTTTTGCTACTTCTGAGTGTAAGGACAGATACAAGATTTTTTTTTATAATTTACAAGGTTTTCCATTTTAAAATTTAATATTTTTTGTCCTACACTGTATATCCTAAAAGATAAAAGCATTCTGATGAAACATATGGATTCTACAGAATCTACCCAACAAAACATTGTTTTTATTGATTTTATACGTTAAAAAATAAAAAAAAGTTTGGAAGATGTATCTCTATTGCGCTTCTAAGAATAATTTAAAATTATTTTAAAGATTTTTTTTAGTGCACACAGAAAAAAATGTCTTGTTTTAAGCAAATACAAGGTTTTAAAAATATGCATTCTTTTTGAATAGTTGTGCTTTTAAACCAAGATTTATTTCTTACTTTAAAATAATAGTGGTTCTTAAACTGGGAGAAAAAATACTTTAATTTATGTCTTTAATGTAAAAGAAATTCTTTAAATTAAAATATCCTTAGTATTATTTTAAGAATATCAGAATCAAGAAATAAGAATCTAAAGATTTATGATTTAAGCTCTTTAATATTTTAAATATAAGTTTTAAGATTTTAAACAAAAGAAATATTAAATGTTTCTATCAAAATAATAATGAATTTTCTTTAAAATAATAGGTTCTTATTTTAAGAACCTATACCAAAATCTTTAACCTTTATGTCAAAGAACCTATTTCTTTATTATAAGTATTCACTGAATTATGCTTTTAGTACGGTATCAACGGTACGATTATATCCTACCGTCGAACAACAAAAGTTTTTTTTTATAAGATACACTTGTTATTCGTATTATTCAACTTGGACCCGGGACAGCCAGTTTGATAAGTCCTATGAGGTTCGGCAAAACGCATCATCGATGGAGAAGAGAGGTCTCGGTGAATGACATGATAAGCAGGAATTCCTCTCTTAACTATCAAAAAGAGAACTAGTTGTTTATTTAATATAATTATCTTAATTGAATTAAATTTCAGTCTGTGGTATTTACTATCTTGTCTTAAAGAAAGAATCTCTCAGTGGGAAAGCGCTCGATGTTTTTAACGGAATACATCGTTCTTTAATGTAGACCCATTGTAAATAAAATAAGGTTAGTACGCAAAGCTGAAAACATATTTTTTTCTGTTTGAGATCCTATTTCTTTAACACATATGAAAGTCACAATTCTCTCAAATTAAATCTAAGGCTTTTGTTTTAAGATATCATTTTTTTCAGTGTGGTGATATAATATTCAGGGTATTCTATTTAAAGAAATCATACCTATTGTCGTACCCTGTATATCATATGAGATAATAATCATCGGATTACTAGTTAGAATACTACCGAATTAACCAAACAAGCTGACATTTTAGTTTATTTTGAACAATAAAAAATAATAATGTTAAGGTGGGTGTAAATTTATAATAACATATAATAAGTTTTAGGTTTCCAAAAAGCATTTGTAATAATTTATAATATTTTTCCAGTAAAAGCACCTGATTTTAAGTTAGATTGGTAAGTTTCAGAATTTTGACCAAAAAATTCATTTCTATCCCATAGTGCGTAGACCAGCTGCATCAACCGGCATATCATAAAAGAAATATAGCAAAGGCGGCCGCGAAGACAAGCATGCCGATTTATTTGCTTTAAACTTTTTGTGATTTTTTTCTTATCAAAGAGCACCGAATTTACATTTTTAAACTGTTCTTTCTATAAGGATATCACTTTTTAAAGAATATCTATTTTAACCGATGTGTCTACTAACTTCTAATCAATTTTAAAATATTTTTGACTCAGATAGACTAAAGACAGGTTAGTATCTTCGAGATACATCCTTTGTTTACCTATATTTAAATTTTACGACAAACACGCCTCGGATTTGCCACTCTTAATACCCAGTTTTGCACGCGACATTAATATACTCTCGCTTTAAAAACCGGCCCTAAAGCAATAGTTAGGAATTTTTATGAAGAGGTGTCAGTTTTTCAAAGAATATCTGTTTTTACCGATGTTTCTACTAACTTTTAATCAACCTAAAAATATTTTTGACTCAGATAGACTAAAGACAGGTTAGTATCTTCGTGATACATCCTTTGTATACCTATATTTAAATTTTACGGCAAACACGCCTCGGATTTGCCACTCTTAATACCCAGTTTTGTACGCGACATTAATATACTCTCGCTTTAAAAACCGGCCCTAAAGCGATAGTTATAACTTGTAAAAAATGTGTGTGTTTTTTAATATCTTAAATATTATTTACCCAATTTTGTTTTAGTTCGGCAAGTTTATTTCTGACATTAAAAGGGTAATTTACACTAATTAAATTACATTTAATAGGTCCAGTGGCGTCTTGAGCGGCAACCAAAAGAATAGTTCTAACAAAAAGCGGTACGCCACTGAATGTATAAATGTATGTAAACTTTTTGTAATTTCTTTAGATTAATCAATTAAAAATACAGCTTTTATGTCTACTAATTTCTTTTGAATTTTTTGTTAATTTAAAAAAAACATAAGTCCATATTTTAGTTTGTCAATCTTCTGGCATTAAAAAGGTAATTTATCACTAATTAAATTACATTTAATAAGTTCAGTGGCGACTCAAACAGCAACTGAAGGAATAGTTCTAACAAAAAACTGTACGCCACTGAATGGTAGGTGTTTTCCTTGATTAAGCAGATAAAAATACAGCTTTTATGTCCCCTAATTTCTTTTTGTATTTTTGTTAAGTTAAAAAAGAAAGAAATAAAATCCACTTATGTGCATATTTTTAGACCATAAATCATCCATTGCCGGAATTTGTCTTTTAAAATTTAGGTTTTACAATTTTTTTATTAGGTATTATGAGACAACAATAAATAGATATTTAAATTGAGTTTATATCATGTCTAAAAATTTTGACCAAAATAAGTGTTTTCGAATTTTTTCAGTTTTTTAAAAAGTTTACCACCCTGTAGTTTTAGAACGAAAAATTTGCGGATCCATATTTAGGAAACTTTTCCTAATATTTTCTGACGTAGAATCTACCCGTAAATTTTCTTAACAACACTTTTTAACACCCTATATATCCATTTGCAATAAAGCAAAACAGACGATTTTAAAAACCAAAAAGTGTGCGTGCACAGAACAATAAATTACACAAAAACATACTTTTAAATCATAAAAACAAAAAAACTACTTACTTACCAATATTTACCAGATATTTTTACAAGTTTCTAAAAGAAATAAAAATTTAGTTTATTAAAATAAAAATGCGTCTCATAACAGAAAGTATTATAACAAAATGACGTCATATTTAAAGTGTCACTCTTCGTCTTCCTTCCGTCGCCCTTAACCAATTAGAAAGGGCGGGGGAGTCGTGCACTTTCATTTGTTTTTCAGTCTCGACGGATTTTTATATCGCGCTAATTAGTTTCCATGCCGGTGGCACGTAGAGGCGCTATTTTTTCGTCTCGATTCGCTTTTGTTTTTTTCGGCACTTGGCAGGCAAAACGTTCTTTTAGTAGCAATTAATGTAATGCCAGTGCCATCTTGATTTTGAAGGCAAATCTTTCTTCGTAGCACTCGTTGAATTTTAATGAGATTTTTTTAAAAGCAATTTACGAAAAATTCTCTTTTATTTTAAATTGGACTTGGCGTTTTAAATTAGTTAGCTTGGAAGCCCATGCTCAATATTGTTTTAAATATTTATTAGATATAGAATATTTAGATAGAGGGTGATTTCCAAGTACTGGTACAAAATGGCAAACTAAAAGCGTGACACCTTCGAAAATAAAATAATATCTAGATTCTTAATATGTACGGTGTAGGTAAAGATGGGTCAATATTTAATTCATTCTGAAAGCGATGCCTCCAAGTACACAAAAAATAATAAAGTAAAGAAACCCTTTTGTGAACAATGATTCATTGCAGCAAAAATATTTAACCCGACGAGTTTCTAGTACCACGCCACGCGCCACCGATTTTAAATAGGACAGAGGCGAAATAAGAGAATGTTTTGTAACTAGGTGATACATGTTTTAGCAATGTATTTTTTATGATATATCTAAAATAATGAAATCAGGCTCTGTCTAAGGCTATGTGCATTCGAAAAGGTTTGTTTACTTTATCATTTTTTGTGTACTTGGCGACATCGCTTTCGGAATGAATTAAATATGGACTCATCTATACAGGGTACTATATTTTGAATAGTTTTTGTATGATATTTTGAAAACCGTTAGTAATATTAAACATCTTGTATAGGATTCTTGATATAAACATTTCATGATTATACTAAAGTAGTATTATTGAAAACATAACATTACACAGCCACACAAAAAAATCCAGCTCTGAAAGAAATACTATGGTTTCTTTATGTTTTTGGGGTCGGTGAAGCCGAATCTTAAGTCAGTTTGGCCCCATCAGATCATGGTCAAGGTCAATCACAGCTCTAAAACAAAAAAAAGGTCCCAACGATTAGATCAACGTATCCTTATGTTTTTAGGGTCGTTGAATCCGAATCTGTGGTCGGTTTAACCCCATGAGGTCTGGGTCAAGGTCATTTGAAGGTTAAACCATCAAAATTTATCGAAAATAGACCACAATCGTGGTACCTTTATGTTTTTGAAGTCGCTGAATCTCGAATCCGGGGTCAGTTTGACCCCATCAGGACATGGTCAAGGTCATTTTAGGGTTAGCAACCCAAAACCTCAAGATACCATGATTGTGGTCTGTTTTTCGACTAATTTTGATGATTTGACCTTGATGTAACCTTGACCTCGGCCTAATGAAATTAACAGGTCGATTTGACTTCGGATGTTAATAACATAAAGATAACACGATTGCAGTCTATTTTTAATGAACTTTGATAATTTGAACTTGAAATGACCTTGGCCATCACCTAATGTGGTCAAGTTGACCCCGGATTTGGACTCAGTGACTTCAAAAAATAAAAATGTCGATTTGTCGTCTATTTTCGATTAATTTTGATGATTTGACCTTGAAATGACCTTAATCGTGACTTGATGGGGTCAAACCGACCTCAGATTCGGAATTAGCGAACCCAAAAACATAGAGAAGCCATTGTCTTTCTTTCAGAGCCGGAACTTTTTTTATTTGTGTGGCTGTGTTATCTACCACCTTTAAAGAAATTGTAGTTAGACAATTGTGAACACCCTGTAGTCTATGCAAGTTTAAAACATTTTAATATTTATTTAATTACATTGGTATTGAATATAACACATCCAATTAAAAGTGCAAGGTCTTTTTTCAAGAAACAATAATACAGTCTAGGTCATAAAATAAGCGTTCACAGTCAACGACGTGCTAAGTCATCAAAACCGACTTCAACTTTGTATATATATATACGAACTAGCAAATATTGGGGATTGCTTCAATTGCTGCAATCCCCAATATTTCCTAGTTCGTTTCTTAACTAGTCAGCAAGTGACTACCCTTTTCGTGTATATATATATATATATATATATATATATATATATATATATATATATATATATATATATATATATATATATACGAAAAGGGTAGTCTTGACTCGACTAGTTGAATACAAAGATTCTAAATTCTTGGGGATTCGGTCTAGTTGTGAGAGGGTGTAATGCCATTGGATCTACATGCTAACAAATAAATTTTTCTCTTTCTTATTGAAGCCAATTTGTTGTTAAGTTTTTCCCATTTTTTAAGCAGTAAAGTGGTTGCTGCTCCATATTGTTGCGTAATTGTTTGGTAGAACCCCATGCCTAGAATAATAGTAGACCGAAGCCCCAAGAATTTAGAATCTTTATATATATATATATATATATATATATATATATATATATATATATATATATATATATATATAGAAATTTTTCTAATTAGGGGAAAATTAGAAAGATTGGGGAAATAATCATAAGAATTAGGTACTAGAAGTGAAGTTAAGTAAAGAGTTAAAGTTTAGATTAAGCCCGTACGGGCTATCCCAAAGGCGGTGTAGGCCCGTACTAAGCTAAGTTAGATCTTATACTCTAATTCTATAATACGAAGATAGTTTTTCTGGTTCACCGGTCCTATAGTCCCAAAAAATAGTTTCATATGGTATACTAGTCCCAGTGGTGTAAAAAGGCCCATGTATTTAAAGTATACGTCACACTTTCACAATACATTATACTAAGTCTATTCAAGTAACATATCTTTCCTTTCTTCGTAAATATTTTAAAGAGCAAAAAAAGTTACTACCCCTGAATTTTCGATACCATGCCTAAATTTGATAAATCTCAATAAATTTAATTTTTATAAAAGAATAAGCTAAAAGATGTAACACAAGAGAAATGAAATGCATAAATAAATATCTTCTTTAGCGTTTTTCGCTATCCTACATGCTTTGATATTAAAGATTTAATTAAAGCTATATTCCCTAGATAATGATGGCACCCCATCATCCACCACCATATAAAAGTTAGCCCGGGCATAATGGGGCGAAGCGTGAGAATCAGCTGCGGATCGCCACTCAATACTAATGCAATTATCATTATTGGCTTTCGTAATCCCGCGTTCCGTAACTTGAACCTCGACACGTGTCTCATCCCCTTACGGTTGAAGTGATTTTTTAAAAGCGGATTTTAAATTAGGTTTAATATTTTAAAAGCCAAATACAGACATCCTTCCTTTTTTATTTATATAAGTCGTTCCAGCTTGATTTTTTATTTGAGATTTAATGTGTTGAATACTAACAGTATCGAAAATATGCTGACTGCTCAAATCAGCGTTTTTTAAACCGTGGGGCTCAGCCCTTGAGGGGCTTACCAATAATAATGGGGGGACATAATTTAATTTTCAGTTTACAAAATTTAAAACAAAAAAGTAATTTTCTTTTAAATTTTTCAATCCTTGACCTTAAATATCTTCTTAATAGTTAAATTTATCATGAGAGTGTAAAAAAACTTCAGACTAAGAAGTTTCTGTTGATTTTCAAACTAAAAGTAACTACAAATACAATGTTACAGAGCTCAATAAAAAATAATCATTTGGGAAAAACTAAAAACAATATTTTACAGGAGAACTCCGTTTGATCTCGTGCTATCGATAGAAAAAAACAAAGGTTATCTCGGATTAAGACCGTCTTTGTTCTCACGCATTCACAAAAATTGCCCAATAATAGAAATAATTAGTACGAAATATATTTTATGTTTTACCCATCTATTATTGATCTGTAATACCTTAGAAACGGAATATGTTATGGTAGCAATAATACCTAGCTATCACACCTAGGGCATTATAAGCGGGTATTATGATAATGCCCGCTTATAATGCCCTAATGCGCTAATATGGAAATTTTATTGCTTATCCAGTTTTATTTCTCTCACAATAAAGATCAAGTTTATATGTATTAAAATAAAATCAATAACTTACCAGTTCCTGAAAATATGCCATTAAAACAGTTTCGGTTATTTGAAGAATTGCGTTCGCATCTTTCCAAATACCAAATATGCCATACTCCCGATCATACTGTTGCCTTGATTTAACTGGCAAAAGATTTTCGGTCGCTTTTATGGCCTTTTCTCTTATATTTTGTGGAATTTCTTCCATTTTGAGCAAATCGTTAAATAAAAATGCCAACTGACTAACTGATAGAAACATCAAAGTCAAACTTAACACCAGTCATTATTTACTTACGTATACAGGTACAGGTGCAACTTATTTTTTATATTGCGAATAAATAATGTAATTAGTCATTGAAAAACTCTTTTTTTTAGCTATTATGGCCCCCAAAGAGTTATAATTTACCAAATTTTTAATTTTAATTAAAAAATTTTAATGTCAAACGTTCTTCACGTTTCTTTTAAATAATTTATAACTGATTATTTCTTTTTGAATAAACACTTTTGAAATAAAATAATTAAATCTTACTCTATATTAAAATTCTATATTTATTAAAATACAAATTTAATTGAAATATCTATTGTGGTACCAGTCTATAAATGCTCGTTATATTATAATCCTCAAGCAGGTCCAATCATATAAAGCTTTGAATTCTGATTTATTATCTACAGGCGTCAAAATAATTAAAAGAAGGGAAAGTAAGTAATTTCAGTGACCCCAAAATTTTGGAAAATATCTCTGCGTTATTACAACCAGATTTAAATGTATATCTAATATTAAAAAATTTAAATTTTAAAAGTTTATAATTCATGTGTCAAACAAGTTTTTAATTTGAAAAATTAATTTTATTCTTAGGAGACCGTTAAATTGTTTTCTTTTTAATTAATATCTCAAATAAAATAAATTTTATTATAAAAGACAACATAAAGTGTTAAAAAAACAGTAGGTGCGTTTTATTGCTGCCATTCCGAAATCGGAATGGTACAAAAATAGCGTTTTCTTGCAAATTCCACCGAGTTTCTACGGCCACCAGTCCTACCGACTATTTTGACCGTAGAGCTGGTGGAATGTTGGTTTGGGGTGAGGGAAGAAACAGCTGTTTATACATCAATGATTTTAAAGTTCCTCCTTCTTCTAAAAGAATATTCACAATACCCAAAATATTTATAATTTAAATTAATTTATATAAACGGTTTTGTTGCTAGCAGTTTTTTTTCTCAACCCAGAAGAATGCAACAAAACGAGCTTAGTAACTTTTTTAACAGTTTGACTCTCTTTTTTACACCGAAATTAATGTTTTGTTTTAATGTCTACTAAAATTTATTTTAATTAGAATGTATATAATGTAACAGTAAAAGCGACATTAATTTAACCAAAAGATTAAGTTACATAAATTTCGTCATTACTTATTTAGTTTATGTGTCATTAATTTTTAAATTTGACGGTTTGCTGATAATTTAAATTACCAAATATTATTTTATTTATTTATGAGTAATTTATTGGGAAAAACTTAAAAGGCCATCGACCAAAGTGTTTCAGCCCAAAAATTATTATTAATAATTAAATCAAATTATTTGAAAAATAATATAATACATAAACTTATGCGGTCATAAAAACTATCGTATGCAACACATGTATAAACTGACATTTTATGAAATTGTTACATAAATTACTAATATTTACCTTTTTTTTAAATAAATCTTAATTATTTTAAAAATATTTACCAAATACTAGAAAAAACTTTAGCCATATTTTGATAACTAACTGCTATCTTTCTTTCGAGACAACAATAAGATGAGTAGTAAGTTTTGCTGAAATTAAAGAAATTAATAGTCAATATGTAAAATAATACTTTTATTTACAACCATTGTCTAATGTTGACATTAGTGACTTTTTAAAAGTTTAAAAGTCTCATTTCCCTGACTTTAACTATTACACCACGGAAGGAAAGTTAACCTTTTTTTTTTCGGGTATGAAACACTTTCCACCTTGGTATGTAATGTACTATTATTACGTTTGGATTAAGGCACTCCGCACACGAGTCGGTGACACAACGACGAGATCGAGATTCGACGAGCTTTCGACAGTATGTACGCATATATTCGTGTGTGAAGTGGCAAAAACCGTACAGAGATAGGCATGCGTTTAATGGTCAATTTTTACTATATTCTCAGCCAATGAAATCATATGTCGGTCGGAGAGCGCCGATATTCCCCGAATCCGACCGCGACGGGCCAAAAACTACCCATTTAGATTATCCCACCGGGTCAAAGAGTGCCATAATAGACCTCTCTAAGACAGATTCCCATAAGCCTGAATCCTACCGAACATTATTTTACAGATAAAAAATTTAATATTTTTTTACCTGACAAGTTGAATTCTTTTGCTATTTTATTCCAAGCTCTTTCTGTGTAATCTTTTTGTGAATATTCTTTTTAGGTATAATTATATAGTACAGGACTTTTTTAACCTCGTCTACAAATCTAATATTAAACAAATCCATCTTTGGTACAACAAATTTCTTGATGTAACACTAATTTCCCCGTGTAAAAACCAGACACAATCATAATATGAATCACACACTGTAAACAACATACAAAACGGTTCTTTATTGCATTTGTTTAGTAAAGGACGCGGATTGCTGAGATCGGACACGCTAATATGCCTACGTGCTGTCGACGTCTGTAAAAATCTCGTTCTCGTCGCTGTTTTACCCACCCATGTGCAGATAGCCTAAGTTGGGCAAAATGTATGTGTCTTATCTGTTCCTTTGTTTCAAGATAAGCGACACACCAAAATTCACTATTGGCAACGTTTTATATATGTCTTTACAATTTAATTTTACTTACGATTTAAAAACTCCACCTTTGGATTTGTCATAATATAAAAATCCCACTTTTAAATGGAGAAAATCGTAATCTGTGAGTGAAGGAATAAAGCGTGCGGAATGCGCTCTATTACAGTCATAAATCACAAGAGCCATTAGGAGTTCTCATCTGTTCATTCCGATTGTCGGTATTTCGAATTGAAATTCCGATATCAATCTTAATACATTTCTTTTTTTTTCGGTCATTTTAGTGTTTGTTCTAGAACATCTTAATAAATACTTATTATATTATTAGTTATTTATTAAGATGTTCTAGAAAACACTAAAATGTAAAAAATTTTAAAAGTTTAATTTCAAAAATTGTCAGAAGAAATATGTAAAACAATAAATTGATTATGTTTCTTATTACAACTCTAGCCAAAAGAAAACTCACTTTGCACCCTTGAAAAAGGAAAAATAAATTTCCGAAAGCTCGGCGTTTAGTAAAAAAAGAGTTTTAACTTTTTTTTATCTTGACATCCCACGAAGGCATATGCCTAAATGCCAGAGTACCGTGGGTGTCGGGTCATTAGATGATTAACCCATCGTTTCCCCGGTTCCGTCAACGTTGTCCAAGCGCTGAAACATGCAGTTATGCATTTTACAGCACCTTTTAGACAACGCGGTAGTGCCACCACGGTCGTTATTTTTAAATAACTACTGCCTAAATATGTCTTCCCCGCTGGGAATCGAACCGGCAGACTTCTGGCTTCGAAGATCAAAGCTCTGTCCACTGCGTCACGGAGGAGACCTAATTTGTTGTTAATATTATCTGCAAACTGTTAAAATAATCATTAATAATGCAAAATAGTAAGCGAATATATATTAGCTTGGAGGTAAATATACATCCTCTATCATTGCATATTTAGAAACGTTATTTAAAGTGGGTCTTTTGAGCAGACTCCACAAGATTGAAACTGACTTCTCCGTAAATCTTGTGGCTTTGGGTTTGTCTTTACCCAGCCTTACCAATCACAGATGACAAAGTAGAGGTTTTCTGCTGTTTCCTCCTGGTATAGATAGGTCCACATTTAATTCATTATGAAGGCAATACAGCAAAGTACACAAAAAATGATAAAGTAAACAAACCTTTTCGAATGCACATAGCCTCGGACTGAGCCTGATTATACATTTTTAGATAAATAATAAAAAAAACATAGCTAAAATACGTATCACGTACTTACAAAATATCCTCTTATTTCGCCTCTGTCCTACCTACTATTAAAACGGTGGCACGTGGCGTGGTATTAAAAACTCGTCGGGTTGAATATTTTTGCTGCAATAAATCATTGTTCACAAAAGGTTTGTTTACTTTATCATTTTTGTGTACTTGGCGGCATCGCTTTCAGAATGAATTAAATGTGGATTCTGCCTCAATATAATTCTTACTGCCTTCAAGTTGCAATTCAGAAAGTATTTTGTAAACTCCGGCGAATATGCTTTTATTAATTTTTTGCTTAACGCTGTCCTGGTGTTCTTTTCCACCAGTCATGGGATTCCCTTATGATCCATGATCTAATACATGACTTACTTGGCAGGGTGTAGTACCACAGTAGATCTCGGGACCTACCATGGCCCTACCAGCCTCTTTCTTCGCCAGTTGTCATCTTCTTCATTGCCTTGGTGATCATGTCCTACTAGAATTAAACAACAACAAGTTTGTTTGTATCACGGACATCGGTGGGGGCAGGGGAAGCGGTACCAGGAAAATGTTGCAAAGTATCGATAGCGCAATCGGTGCGATAGTTTTGACTAAAACAATTTAGTTTACATAACCGACTAACCATCTTTGGGAAGCTAAAGAAAAATTTATTTTGTTTTTTTATTTTTTTCTCAAATTACAAAATACATTTTAGTTTTTTAATTTTCAATAAAATTCAGTTTTATGAACTATCGAAATCTATTGACTATTATCGATAGTGCCGTCTGTTGATAGTTCCCGACATCTAAGTACAGCTTGGTTCATTTGAACTATTCGAACTTGTAACCTTTTGTATTTTGTGTTGTCAACACACGGCGTCTTAATATTATTGTTTATAAAGCGTTTATTTTGTGAAAGTTTATTGTTATTATATTAATTACATTAGTTACATTTGCTATCCTTACTACGCCATTGTAGTAGGAATAATGCATGGTAGGTGAAATGCACAGCAGGCGTAATACACACGCGGCAGTTATTTTCGGCCAATAGATTTCGGGAACCACGAACGACAAAAAATGTAAATACTTAATACGGTGTTGCAAGATTGGCCAAAAAGTAGTTTTTTTAATACTTGATATTAAATCAAAAACGTATTATGCATTGCTATAAGTCACTTATAACAAATTATATTTTATTTATTTTATTTACTTAATATGTACAGATATAAAGTAACGAAAGAAGTCATAAGTTCTTTTTAAAATACTTATTAATATTTTAAAGAGCATTTTTCTGCCTAAGATTTTTATCAACCTGACAACACGGCTCTAAATGTTTATGTTTGCTTAAAAATAAACAGTTGAGATGTTGGCTTCAAACAAAGTGTCTATACTCTGTAGTGGGCACTACATACACTACTCTAAATTCCTCTAAAACTTTTGCAACTTTTTGTGCTTTGTATGTAGCTATGTATCATCTAAGTAAACTAGTTAAGTCGCCTTTGCATACTTTCTACACAAAAAGGTAAATTTTGTTAGAACTGCTTTAAACATCCGTTTTTTAGATATTTGAGTTAAATATGTGGTGCAACCAAAAAGTATAAAGAATAATACCTAAATTCATTTGTATATGATGATGTGGAAGTTGTGATTATAAATATTTGAATACGCTAAAATTAATGGTATTCTATTCTATACTATTTTTTATTCTGGTCCAACTCGCCAGCTCTCCCCTTCCGGACTATGCTTTCCAGGGCTTCGTCGGTGGATAATCTGGATAATTTAGCTCGAAGCTCCCAGAAATTTCAAACAATAAAAATAATTTTAATAATCGATACAATGCATAAATTGACAGCTTTTAAATCAAGAACTGCCACTGATATTACGTATAACCTTCACTGTCACTACTAACTGTCCCGGTGGCACGCCCATCCGTTTCCCGCCATTTCAGAAACACCTTGTGTTCACTACCAAACAGGATACCATCAGCCTATAGGAATCTTCGCTTACGGCGCTTAGCTCCAAAAGAAAGATGCCGTCAATTTAGCGTGAATCTTTACTCGATCTCCAAAGGTAAAAACGGACCTCGCCACCCCGGAAAAATATACTTACTTTTGTATGGGTTGTCGTCTAAATTAAATAAAAATATCAGTCTTATGGGAAATTGTGAGTTTTTAAATTAGTAATCCCATTTTTATTATCTTTTAAGATATACAAGGTAAGACAAAGTGTATTTTTTTTAAATGAAGCACCCGGTATATTAAATCACTATTCACCAACAAAAATAAAGGAAGTTTTTTTGATAAGTGCTTTGAGATATTTATGCAACTAAAACATTTCTACGACATACATAAAAAAACTTTCTCATGTTAAGTCCTATACAACTCCACTCCCACTGTACTCCCTTAATTGGCCTTATCCCTAAGGAACAAAACGTCACACATGTAATCATATCTGGCGGGAAAGCATGTTACACTTGCATCACATGTCACATGAATCAAGACCTGTTACTGGGATTAAGATTTTGTTACTAATACGATTTGAGTACGTATAGAACAACTGTTATTTTTACCGCAGCAAAAGGAGTTTTGTTACAATTTTTAAATTTTTATATTCAGATTTAATAATATATGGTAATTTTAATTATTTAGAATATAGCGGTGAAATTTGAAGGGTACTCGGCCCTATTTGTGACTTCCTTGTATTTAATTAAAAATAACTCAAGTTTGTTAATAGTACTAAGTGTCTAATTTTATTCGTTTTTGTGATATTTTTTTTTTTTTAAATGCAGAGGTAAAATTAAATTGATTTTACATTAACACTTTTAACACTTTAAACTTTAAAATGTGTAACAAAATTAGAAAAGTCTGCCATATCATACGTAGGTTAAATCAAGATCAAATATTGTACAGGGTGATCAAAAATAATTTCAATTTTTTAGAAAATCAAATAGCTATATCTCTCTTATTTTAAATGGAACACCCTGTATTATTTTACGTTACATGATGACAAATAAAATACTCTTTCAAAAGATGTATAGGTTGCCTATACCCATCTTTTGTGCTTTTTTAGTAAAATCTGTTTTTACAAATTTTTAGTTCAAATGTTTATTTAAATTAAAGTTGGCTGTGACATAGCAGCCATTAATATTTTTTTAAAGAAAATAACAACGACCATTTATTGATTACTAGTGTTTTAGTCAGTTTAAATTTTTTTTAAATAATTTTAAATAAAAACCCTTCTTCTACAACAAGATGATATAATACTGGTAGGATGTGAAAAAATGGTTTACTTTAGTCTAGAGTTAATCCTAAAAATATTTCAGGAGAATTCATCTGATAACCTTAATAGTTGCTATTAAAAAATTTGACACAGTGATTATGGATAATGGAAGAAACGAGTTATAGGTCACAGAATGTCGTCATAACTGACCAGAGGCGTTATTAGGATTGTTTAAAAACCCAAGTTTTATCATTACCACATTCAGCTGAAATAAGTGTTATTGGAAGTAGCATTATAAGCAACTAATGATTTTTTTGTGTGAATTTTAAAAATAGTGGCAGATAATACAAAATATTTTAATTTTGTGCTTTTTTCCAACAAATTTACATTTTGCAATAACGGCTTAGTAAATAGCCCAGCCTACTTACATTTAAATAGACATTTGGAATAAAAATATGTTAAAACGGAATTTAACTAAAATGTATAAAAGATAGGTATAGGCAAACTATACTCCATTTAAAAGAGCCTTTGGTTTGTCATCATCTGGTGTAAAAAATATAGGGTGTTCCATTTAAAATAAGAGAGATATTGCTATTTGACTTTCTAAAAAAATGAAATTATGTATAATCTATGATCTTGATATGACCTACGTATGATAAGGCAGACTTTTCCTAATCATGTAACAAATTTTAAAGTTTAAGGAGTTTATATTGTTAAAATAAAATTAATTTAATTGCACCCCTGCATTTAAAAAAAACAAATATCACAAAAACGAATAAAGTTAGACTATTAACAAACTTAAATTATTTTTTTATATAGAATCTAAAACCGTCATAAAATATAGGGTGTTCCATTTAAAAAATTTTGATATGTCACACTTTTTTGAGACATCCTTTATAGAGTAAAATAATTTTATACTGTGGCCTTAGCCAAGCTGTATATGTTTCAGTATTTACTTTTTTTAAAATCCCATAGTTATCCAGCTACAGACCGTGTCGAATATGGTGGGCCACCCTGTATGTGCATATTGCCAAAATTTATATTTTAAAAAACTATTGTAAATAAAATTCGATTCTATGTATCTTTTTTATTGTTTTCTATTACATCTTTTTCAGCTCCGTTCATAAATTTCAGTTCCCCTTTTCGACTCGTAAATCCTGCAATAAAAAACAAAAGCAGGAAATCAAAAATACAGTATGGGCAATAATGTTTAATAATTGAGCGTTATGGCTTTCGGGAAAGCTTTCAAAAAGATTGAGCGCGGGCTCTACAGTATAATGGGTTCTATTAAGAGGCGCCTTCCGTATCGCAGGAGGCCTGGGACGTAAAACAGATGACTGCGGAAGCACCGTCGTAATGGCGGCAGATTTCGCGCCGTGGTTATGTTTTAATAGAATTTACGGTTATTACGGATGGAGGGTTGAACGGCAGCAGGCGGGATTTCGGGCACAACCTAACGAGGTTTAAGTGTACCAAGTTGCCAAATTATTTCGCTAAAGGGTTTTCGATAAAACTTTGAAAATAGATTGTCTCTACTAAAGTAAATATATACAGGTGTGGAAAAACTCTATCACCAAGTCCCTGGTCCTGACTTCGTAATAACAATAACATTTTTTAAACCGTTTTAGGGGGTTTGTTTTGACGAATCTACCAAGAATATTTATACCGCCATATATGGAATCCAGCCTGTCAATGTCAAATTTTTCGGATGTCGGACTGGACGAACACGTCACTTTTTTGTCGAAAAAGTTTACCATAATGTTTTATGGATTAGCCATTTATCCCTTTATTAATAGTGTCCATTGTAGTTTCTTCCCAATAAGTCGAATTTAGGCGCTACATCTATTTTAATGTAGATAATAGTCACGTATGGCCCAACGTACCCCACATAGGTGAGGTAAGTTGAGCAAGGGTATGGGGCTAGTGGAGCACTTAGAAAGTATAGTCAAATCATGGCTTGAATGTTAGATTCGTTTACAATAAAAATACATTTTGACAATTTGCTTTTTTATATTTATAATCTTATGGTGACAAAACAACAAATCTCGTTAATAAAACAGCAACGCACCTAGCTTAGCTTAACTATTGGATTTAATATCTATCAATTCATCTTCGTTTTTAAAATATTTAAGCAGTTTTATTTTGCTTCTCTTTTAATGCCTTCTGTATCTGTTAAATTGGTAGCTTTTCTTGGTCCAGCCTTTGGGTATGGTCAAAATATTTCCAGAGAAAATTTATAAGTTAGATAGGTCAGCTCGTTGCTTATACAAAGTTCGGGTTGCAACCTCTTTTAAATCTTGAGGAGACTCTAGTAGTCTTACTGTTATAAGTCCGTGTCCTAAAAAAATAAAAAAAAAACTTAAAACCGTTAAAAATAAAAATATACTTAAAACCGTGGGGTTAGCCGGACGAAGCTTTTTTCAAGTGAAGCGAACTATTAATTTTGCGCCACCATTACATTTTGCAAACACAACATAGGAAAAAAGGTCCTTATGTTTAAAGCCTTTACTTATTTTGCGTTTTTAACCAAAAAATGATCCCAGTAAAAAGTGAAGAGCAAAAAAGTGTTCTCATCCATCCTTTGGTGAGCCTTCTAGAAAATCCCACTCCTTTTAACTTTCTTGCAACTTTTTTTTGCCCCTTCCCTTTTTTTCAGCACTTAAAGCGGGCGCTTTACGGCTTCAAGCTTAATCCGACACTAAATATGACGATCTAACCCAGTCTACCTTAATCCAAAAGTGAATGATTTCTGAGATAAAGGATATTAAATCATTTTTCTGGTTTGGATTTTTACAAATAATTTTATTAATAATAAGTATGCTGTCGCAATATTCAGCTAGAACGGGTTTGGGGACCGAAAATAAAAATCTGCTATCAATTTTATTAAAAACTCTAAAAGAGCGCCACCTGCGGTATCTTGCATAAATTAAATACGAAATTAGTTTTTGGGGCAACACTGTATTTAACTATTCGATCTTATATTTAACATATAAAAAAGGCTACGTCGTAAAAGTTGATTTGAGCAGTCGTTTTTGAGATATCGGGATTTACTTTTGTATAGCCAGATCTAAACTATACAGGGCGGTTCAAAATAAGATGCTCATCTTTGAGAGTGTAAACACCAGGATGATTTAAGGAGGAAAAGTTAAAATGTTTTAAATGACGTAATTATAGAAATACAGGGTGGTAAATTGAAAAAAAAGTTTTTTACCACACTGAATCTCAAAAGTTAGGACATTTAGGTTTATTTAAACTTTAAACTAAAAAATCACCCTTTTAAAGATTTCATCCTCTTAACGCCTACCTTAATAAAACAGTTTTTTTTTAATAATAATATATTTACAATATAGAGGTATAAAATTACATACGTTTTTATGTTAAAACCAGAAATATGGCAACTGCGGGTCTTTAAGCTGCACTTTGCTAGATGATCTCCCTGAGCAAAGCAGTTTAAAGTTTTATGTAGACTCGGGGGTGACACAGAGATTAAAATGTGCTTTTACATTTGTTGTGGTGTAATTTCATAATTTTATGATTTTAAGATTTCGAGGAAAGCTTTTAATGATAATTACTACTGTCTCGGTATTTTGGAATAAGAAATTATAAGATAAGAATAATATGATTTATTTTATTATCTTATAATAATTGCACTTTATGAATTGTATATTAATACAGCGTGTCTATACTTAAGTTAAATTATTCCTTTTTTTCTTATATAAATTTAAAAACTTTGAATTGATTTCTGCGAAACTAAAAATCTGGCACTATCGCCGATATCAACACTGAATTTCGAGTATGGTTTTACTCTGAAGTACTGAATTTCGTCCAATTTGGTTTTACATTCTTAGAGGTATTTCAGCGTTTCCAGACTTTTAATTAAATTCTTTATTTAGCAAATATTTCAGCTAATCAGTTATTTACAAAAACAATTTTACAATATATGTCAATTAAAATTAAAGTTATTAAATGTTTAAAAAGTATAAAATTAAAATTGTTTAACCAAAGAGCCAATAAAGCACATTTAAGAAAAAAAAGACAAATAAAATAGGATTCACAAACAATAGTCACACTAAATCTAAAAAATATATACATATATAAAAACAGAATTATAGAGTAAAAACAAAACTTAAATTTAAACAATCAAGAAACAAACAAAATATAGCGTGCCAAAGTTAGTCACACTCACACAAAAAGTGATTGTGTTCAGGTCATATAGTAAAATAAGAGTTATAAACAAAAAGTAAATATATACATCACAAAATATTGCACTCTTTTAAAAGGAATGTCTTAAGTTTTGCTTTAAAAGTTAAAATTGAAGTTATATTTTTAGTTCATAAGGTAACTTATTGAACATGTCCAAACCCCTAAAAAAAAGATAATTCTGACATATTTTTTTATTCTTCGGTGTAATAAAGAAGTCATTCGCCTGCCTTGTATGATATGTATGAATATCACGGTTATAAGCCAACTTATTGACCAGATATGAAGGTGCCAGACCCAACTTAATTTTAAACACAAACACCATGACAGAATATTTAAAATGTTCAAAAACTGGCAGCCAGTTCAAGCACTGGTGCATTACTCTTATGGGAGTATATTTAGAGCAGCACAATATCAATCTCATTGCTCTATTTTGCAATTTCTGCAATCTCTGCAACTCATTTTGGTTGAGCATACATAGAATAGTTGCACAATAATTGAAGTGTGGCAATATTATTGTATTATACACTGTAAGTCTTGCCCAAAAGGATAGATATGCAGAGCAACGAGACAGATAGTTGATGCAATAGCTTATCTTTGAAATGACAAAATTAGCATGATCTTTAAAAGTCAACCTGTCATCTATTATTACCCCCAGATATTTAATTTTATTCACTTGATTTATTCTTGAGCCTCCTATTTCAATTGAGAAGTTACGCATAGCAAAATAAGTCTTAATTTTTTCAGTACCAATTAACATAAACTGGCTTTTAGATGAGTTTATACTTAAAAAGTTTTTACATGTATAATTGTAGATTTTGCTCAATGCATTATTAACTACCTCAACCAAACACTCCACATTCTCTCCTGATGCATACACCATATATGATGATACAAAGTATCATCTGCAAACAGATGAACATCAACACCCTCGGCAGCATCCACAATGTCATTTATATGAGAGTAAAAAAAAGTAATGGACCCAAAGTACTTCCCTTAGACACACTGTATAAAGCTGTACCTTTATTTTATCATGTAGAATCACCACCTTAAGTTTTGTGATCGATTTGTGAATCACCCTGTAATTTGCTGTTGGTCTTTTGTTTAAGTATAGGGTTATTAATTTTAAAGTAAACAGGTCCATACTTTTAAACTTCCCTGTACTTTTTAAAAAACGAATACAAGCCATTTCGTGTTTTTTTCCGTAGAATTTAATTAATCTAATTAGAAAAACATTTGAAACAAAAAAAAAAGAGTTACAGCAGAAGTGGCGTATTTTTTAAATGGATTATTCCGTTTATTTTTTATATCAATGGATAGAGATTTTAACGAGTAATTTAGTGGTATAGGGGTTGCTGGGTTTATTTTCTGCGGTTCTAATGCAATTTTTTAAAAACTGCATGATACTATAAGAATAGTTTTACCTGAAAAAACCTGCTGTCACAGGTTACAGGTGCTTAAGCCACATACAGACTTGGATACAATCGGCGAAAACATTTGTTGGTCGACTGTATCTTGAATATTGCACATCGGTCGGCTGACTTGTTGCAAACGCCATGGCAACATCCGTGGGCGTTTTCATCCAAGAAATCGGCAAGACGCCTGTTTTCCATTTAATATGGAAAACATCGGCAGGTTTGTACGAGCTTTAAAACTAGTGTGGACGCGAAACACTTGTATCTGCAAATGTTGGCCAACTTTGTTGCTGAAAATTTTTTGAACAAGATACAGTCGGCCGACAATGTTGTCCCGATTGTATCCAAGTCTGTACATGGCTTTATTTGTCAAAGTCAGGAATTTTTAAAATACATTAATAACTTTTTGGGTTTAAAAATAGATATATCATATCATTTTTAGCATATAATATAATTTAAAGCCGTTCTTCTGCATTGGCGCAATTAGAGGGGGCTGGGGAGGCTTAGCCCCATAACGGCAATAAGCTCCCCAAGCTTATTAAGAATTTAAAACATATGAGTGATGTTCGGCAAAATAAATATATTCTATAAACTGGGACTTAAGCCACCCCTAGCACCAGCGGCTAGTTGCGCCACTGTTATTCTGATAAAACCACTCCAAAAATTAATAAACTTATTTTTAAAATTCTTGCCTTTAATACCTGTTACCTGTGCCAGCCAGGTTTTTTCAGGTAAAACTATGCTTATAGTATAATGTAGTTTTTAATCAATTGCATCAGAACCGCAGTTAATAAACCTATAAACCCCTATATCACCCAATTCCTCGTGAAAATATCTAATCATTGATATAACAATACAGCGTGTCTTCGAAAGTTCTTACCAAATGGGAAACTTTTTAATTATTATTTTTAAAAAACGTGTTTTTTTTTTAAATAAAAAGTCCTGCTTGAAGAGAATATACATTTCCATAAAAATATTTGAAGGTTGGATGTACAGGGTGGCTAAAAAATTACTTGTTTCCAAATTAAAATAAAGGTTATTTCCTAACTACGGTACCCAACTTTAAAGGGTGATTTCTTATCTCGTTTTATGAAGAAAAGTTCCTATAAACATATGTCCGCAGTTTTTTTTTATATTTGGACAAACCACGAAGGCTAAAAGCCTAAACTACATAACGTACCATGGGTGTCTTAAGCGAGGTAAGAGGGAGTCTGTTGACACGGGACTTAAATACTTGAAGATTTGGGGGAGGAAGGAAAGACCTCTGCGGGCAGCAGGTTCCACATTCTAAAAACTCTAGGGATAAAAGAACGAACAAAGTGGGAAGTTCGTGGCCTGTCCAGTTGGACCGTATAGGGATGCATACGCGCGGAACCACGAGTTTCTCTGTAGGGTTACCGATTCCGTGGAGGAACTATACTGGACAAACAATTCTTCAGAGCAGAAGCCATGGAAGTATCAATAAAAAAGCGATAGATCCCCCACAGCCCGACGATGGGCAAGAGAGGGAAGCTTTTCTGTAAGTAAAGGATAGTTAATGAGACGAATAGCTCTTCTTTGAATAGAATCCAGAATGCTTAGGGTTGTGGGGAAGCCATGCCCCAGATATGAGAACAATACCCCAAGAGAGGAGTTGTTTCGTTTCGAGATATAGGGCGTTAAGTATTTTTTAAGCTGTTTTTTTAATATCTTAAATACGAAGTCAGATAGAGAAAAATGTACTATACCAAAAAGTTATATTTTTAGTTGCTTTATAGGAAAAAAATATAAAAACTACATAAAATGCCAGTTGCGTACAGTGGGCACAACAGCCAATATTACAATATTAGAGAAAACGTGCGCCACTGTTTTTTTTGTAGTTTTTATATATTTTTTTATAAGCAACTGAAAATACAACTTTTGGTGTAGTACATTTTTTCTATCTGAGTTTGTATTAAGGATATTAAAAAAACAGATGTTTAAAAAATAATTAACTCGGAAACGAAGCAACTCCGGACATAGGTTTATAGGAACTTTGCTTCATAAAATGATATAACAAATCACCCAATAATAATTTAGTAAAAAGTCTTTTTTAAGCTACCCTGTACATCTAATATACAATTATTTTTATGGAAATGTATTCTTTTATCAAGCAGGACTTTTTATGAAGAGGCAAATTTTTTTGTGAAATTAATAGTTAAAAAGTTTCCCATTTGGTTAGAATTTCCGAAGTATACGAGATATTCCATTTAAAAGATACGTCACTCGTGCTGTTAATCTTTTGTTTTTGTTTCTAATGTTTTTCTGATTAGATTATTAAATTGTACTGAAATAAATACACGAAATGATTATATTCGTTTTTTAAGTACAAAGAAGTTCAAAAATAGGGCCTATTTACTTTAAAATTAATAACCCTGTATGTATTTATATGGCACAAGATATTTTTTAAAAAATTCTATGTCTTACCCCATATTCAATCTTTCAATCAATACCAAAAGTTTTCTTGTTAAAGAATCAGTTTTAATGGAATCAAAACAGCTGAACCCCAATTACTTTATGATCAAAGTTGAGAAAATCGTAAAGTTTTTCCAGCAGCACCAGGAAAAGTTTAATGAAAAATCCACTTGCGCCCTGTCGAAGCAATCCAGTCAGAATAACACTAGACGGTATGGCCTGCTTTCGATACGGCCAATCGAGTTTAACGAAAACAGGGGCGTCGCATTGGTAGTATTTTCATATTTGACTGAAGTTAAATACGTACACTATGTACAGTGTGATTCTTAACCCATACGCATAAACTTGAGAAAAACTGAACATCCAGTGACGAATAATGGGAAAAAATAAAATAAAGTATTTTAAGTTAGGGAATAATCAATTATATTAAAAAACCGTCAAAGACCATGCTAATATTAAACAAACCTGAAAATAACATTTTTCTACTACTGCATAAATAAGAAAACTTTGTGGTCCTAGCAATGCGAATGATAACGAAAGAGAACCTTCGTGTTACCTGGTTGCTAAGCGTTGCTAGCTACGAAAGTAATATTTTCAGCGCCTGGACAAAAAGTAAGAGTAAAAAAAGAAAATATGCTTGTGGGAAATATTAGGATTTATTTATAAAAAGTAACTAATTTATGACAAAATATTTTAAAAAACTAGGTTAGGTATTGACATTAAAAGTAATTGTGCAATTTGAGCAATTAGCAAAAGAAATTGGAGGAATAATACTTGAATTAACAGTTTTTAAATTTGTTGTTGGGGTATCGTTATCACCTTTAACTACGTTAATATTCATATTTTTCACTGTTACTTCATTAGAGGAAATATTGGTAGGAATTTCGTGTAAAATCTTCTTTGAAATTTCCACCTTATTACTATAGGATTCAGCAATATATCCCTCCGCAACAGAAGAAGACTTCCAACCTCCATGCCTTTTAAGTCCAAAATATCGACATCCGAAGCATTGGCAAGGAACGTAGTTGACGTTCTTCTAAAAGAATGGCCAGTGTATCTACTGATGTCTTCAAGCTTCAAAAACTTCGCAATTTCTTTAGGTACATTTGAAATAGTGTGCTTTCCAATTACTTGATTAACACATTTACCTCTTTCATAACGATACAATAAGCGCTCATCTAGAGCATTCCTTGGTCTCAGCTTAATATATTCCTGTAGAAATCTGACATAAGGAACTGAGCCTTCATCGTTGGTTACTACAAAGTTTCTTTTAACTTTATTTTTAGACTCCACTATTTTTACTATAGCCACGTCATTTCTTATTTCTACATCACTTAGCTTCATTCTGTATATTTCGTCTGTCCGGCATGCCCCAGCCACTCCCATAATGGCTATTACTTTCATTGCTAAGTAACTTTGATCAGGCGCGTTAAGTAAAAACTTTATGATTTCTTCTTTTTTAAAAATTTTTGCAACAATAACTCAACATCTGACAAGTGCTGATGACAGACAATGTCAACAATAAATGTGTTGCTATGGATTAATTTTTAACAGGTAAAATTTCAAAATCTCTGATATTTCTATTAAAACATGATGTTAATGATTATTAAATTATGCGATACATAAAACAGTAGCAGAAAAATATAATACATTACACGATGCGAAAGGCCTTTCAAGTGTTCGAGGTTTTAACCTAAACCACCTCACACCCAAAAGCAAACTTTCGCATTTTGTAATGTAAATAACTATTTAACCCAAAAGTTGTTTTTTCTGGTTAATTGGCTAATAGTAGGGGAGCCCACTATGCTAAATGGGGATAACTCGAGCGTCATAGGGCCTATTGGGTTGCAAAGCTTAGATGATAAGAAAAAAATATTATATAATCAATATCTTTTTTCGGTGGGGGAAGCGGCTATAGACTTTTATATATGTCAAAAAGAAAACTACTTTTATTTGAGCTTGTAAAAATCTTTCGTATATCGCATCGAATTATATATTTTTCGTTATCCTTAAATTATTTCATTTAAAATAATAAAAAAAAATAACCACTTTCGAGAATGTCAAAATGACTTTTATGTTTTACCCATCTATTATTGATCTGTAATACCTTAGAAACGGAATGTATGTTATGGTAGCAATAATACCTGCTATCACACCTAGGGCATTATAAGCGGGCATTATGATAATACCCGCTTATAATGCCCTAATGCGCTAATATGGAAATTTTATTGCTTATCCAATTTTATTTCTCTCACAATAAAGGTCAAGTTTATACAAAAAATAATTTTTCTTTAAACAATACTAAAAATTAAACTTTATTTCCAAAATAAAATTACAATTTTGAAATGTCCCGGAAAATGTAGCTGATCCCACTATAGAATGGTCGGTGTTTTTTGTGATGGTAGCAGCGGTGGTAGCACTAACGCTATTTTGTATAGAAGAACAGTCCATTAAAGAATTTTCAATAGTCGATACGGAATTAACCTCGGAATTAACTGAATTGGCAATCATTTTGGCTACTTTGTTTTTGGATGAAATACTTTCTTCTATATATCCTTCAGCTACTGAATAGCTTTTCCATTTCCCATAACAATAATAAAATTAAATAATGCCTTTTTTTTGATAAAATAACAATTTATTTAATTTAGCATATCTTAAAACATAAGATAAACGAATATTATTTTTACAAAACACAAAACAAATATTTGTTTATTATTGAGATCACTTTGCATGTTTCCGCAAGCACCGCTTATAAAAGAAAGTAAACATTCAGGATAAATGACAAGAAAGATCCAAATCGTCTTTCTATTTCCAGGCTTTGGTGTTGCTGATTCGTATATGCGAAACGAGTCGAAAGACCTTACGGAGTTTGAAATAGAAAATAGAGAATAATTTTTTTTTGCGAGTTACCGACTGCGGCCTCTGATCTCCTTAGCCCGTTGGCGACTGTTGATTTCCACTGGCTGCAGGAGGGTGGTGCATGGTTTGCATACCCTGTGATCGGATAAGGACCTTAAGTCCTAAAAACAGCACAGATTTTGCAATAACTGCAAGTTTCGGTACTTGGAAAACGTTGATGAAATTGAGAAAATGCGGCAGATTCTCTTACCTTGTACCTTTACAAAAACGTACGCCACTGGACCCTTAAAGTAACAAATTTAGATTGCCCCTTGGCTAAATATTTTCGTTGGTAACCGACGGCAGATTAAAGTTTGTGCAGCGCTCGAAACACTCAAATTCACTGCGAAAGCTGAGATGGATTTGTTATTCCTTTCCGTGAATCGACGACGCCGACGGAGGTGTTCTTCAGTTCGCCCAAATTCGATTGAGGTCTATTTATCCTTATTTTAGGTCTTTCCAGGTTGTGGAATTTAAATATTCTAAAGTAAGAAAATAGAGGGTAAAAACATTCTGTAATTTTTTTTATGTGCGTATCCCAGAATGTGTAGAAAATATCCCAGATTTATAAAAACACATAAAAATAATATGATAACCACTGATCTTGATGGATTGCCAATGTTATAACCAGCGCGAATCAAAAGTTACATTTCATGGGCGAAAAACCCGGTTTGTGCGCAAGCCAGTTGGGGGTATACGCACTCGGCACCGAACAACATTATAGAAAAGAATTTGTTGACGGCGTCCTGGTTTTCTGTTCGAAGTACGGTAGCTAATGAGCGTTACGGTCAGACCGCGGACGAAGGGTACGGGGTGGCGGTGTTTGTATTTTCCCACGGCTTTTAAGTGCGCATGTTCGTCCACCCTCGATTTGTTTACTGCGCGAGGTCGTAAAAATCTGAAAAATACTTCTTGCCACTGCGGATCTAAATGTAGGTTATCAATGATGAGCGAATTATAGTGGAAATTTTTTGACATAATCATTGAATTTGTTTTAACGTCATGTCTGTCATTCACATTCATAATTAAGAGATGTTATTTTGTACCAGTTGTAGTATTTCAGACATAACATAATATAAAAAAATATAAGGTTTAAGATCCTAAATGACAATTTTATACAACTACAATTAGTAAAATATTATCATAAGACTGAATTACTAGACATAAGTAAAGAGCAAACGTAAGCAAGGTATGGGTCCAAAAAATTAAAATAAACTATTTTTACCAACTGTAGTAATATAAGGTATATATAATATAATAAATAATAGTTTAAAAAACTAAAAAAACACGCTTTTATATGCAACCGAACTAAAAATTAGAAAATAATTTTTCATTACAAAGAGTTTGTCAGTCACTTCAGAGTAAAAAGCGTGGGGTGCTTAATATATTAAATGTTATAATTATTCTATTTGCAAATATCTATGAGGGAAAAGTTATGAAAAAATAGTAAAATGCACCCCACGCTTTTTACTCTGAAGTGACTGACAAACTCTTTGTAATGAAGAATTATTTTCTAATTTTTAGTTCGGTTGCATATAAAAGCGTGTTTTTTTAGTTTTTTAAACTATTATTTATTTTTCATTTTTTAGTTCGATATATCAATTAGTTTTTTAAAATAAATGCTCCAGTTTATTCACTAAAAATTTCTTCGCCATGCATTCTTGATTTAAAGCTAAAGTGGCCACATAATTTTCACCTTTTAGAACTCCGTATTTCTATGTATTTTACACCTTTTATTATAAAATTGAAAAAGTCAATTAACAAAAACGCAGCAAGTTATGCATCAATTGCCCTTGCGCATTCGCCATAATTAAAAACGATTATTAAGGAATTTATTTATCCTGGCGATGGCGGTCCTAAAATCAGGATAACGGAATACTGTTTTTAAATTATTGCATTGTCATCGGTCCTTGATGCGTGTGCTAAGTTTCAAAGAAATTGAAAACTAACCAGAACTAACCAGTTCACAGTATTCCTCCTTCTTTTTTTTGCACACAATTCTTGATTTTTCATTTTTTAGTTCGATATATCAATTAGTTTTCTGCGGTCATGTGATATTGAAATGTTTCACGAACTATTTCGTAATCTAATCATTTCATTTAAAGCTTCACTGTTGCATGGGGTTTCAGAACGCAACTACTCCGAACAAGTTTCAGATTGGTCTACATGTAACGGGGTTTGTACCCGTTTAACGGGGGTTCTTGTTAACCCCATGGTCTTCCTGTCGTTTGCCGAGGGGTTGCGTCCTATGGGTGGACGCACGCTTGTTTAACTAAGGTGTTGCAACCTTATCCTGGTCCCCAACCCGTCGGCAAATGTTGTCAAGTTCGATTATTCAATTGTCTAATCTGGCGCATCCGCCAGAACGTACGATTTTTCACTTTTCCGGTTTTCCTGGAAAATGCTGGAACTTAACGGGATACTGTTTTTAAATTATTGCATTGTCATCGGTCCTTGATACGTGTGCAAAGTTTCAAAGAAATTGAATAGCTGGAAGTTGGTAAAAATTAGGCTCAAAGATTCCGTTACATAGATAGATAGATGGATAGATAGATGGATAGATAGTTACAACCCAAGTTAATAAAAGCGTGTTAAAAAAATAAACAATGATAAGCTCTAAAATTATTTATATATTATATATTTGCAACTACAATTGGTAAAATGGAAAATATTTATTTTATAGAAAAATTTTAAAGTTCGTGTCCAAGTTACAAATATTAATTTAAAAGAATATTATTTAGCACAAACTTGGTGTAAAATTTTCTTACCGAATACCTCACGTGCTTAAATTATTTCGGGAAATTTTTTCCCGGCCACGAATATTTTAAGAAAATTTCGCACTAAAGTGACAATTAAATAAAATGATTATTACTTAATAAAATAAAACAAAAAATATACTTTGTTCATAGTCACTTTAATTGAATGTTTAGCCGTGACAGCTGTTTCGTAGTACAACTACATTTTCAAACGTACTGACAAACTAAAATTATTTTACTTATATATAAACAGTAATACCTAATAAAAAACATATTTTTAAAAAGGTTTTAAAATCAATATGGTACAGTTGTGAAATTTAAAGATTTTATTGCTACAATTTATAAAAGTTTTACAAGGGGTAGATTTCCTAGGTCAATCTGTGTGTTAAGCAGATGTACATTCTGTTTTTATGTTTATAGATTTCAATATTTTCTAATGTATCTAGTTTTCGCCCTTTTTGTTCTACATGTAATATTTTTAGGGTATTGATTTCTGGAAATTTGTGTCCGGTTTCCAGAAAATGGTTTGCGAAATTTGATGTTGTTTTCCCTAACCTATAACATGAGTTATGTTCTTTAAACCTAGTTTCGAAACATAAAGAACATAACTCATGTTATAGGTTAGGAAAACAACATCAAACTTCTGCAAACCATTTCTGAAAACCGGACAAATTTCAGAAATCAATACCCTAAAATATTACATGTAGAACAAAGGGCGAAAACTAGATACATTAGAAAATATTGAAATCTATAAACATAAAAAACAGAATGTACATCTGCTTAACACACAGATTGACCTAGAAATCTACCCCTTGTAAACTTTTATAAATTGTAGCAATAAAATCTTTAATTTCACAACTGTACCATATTGATTTTAAAACCTTTTAAAAATATGTTTTTTATTAGGTATTACTGTTTATATATAAGTAAAATAATTTTAGTTTGTCAGTACGTTTGAAAATGTAGTTGTACTACGAAACAGCTGTCACGGCTAAACATTCAATTAAAGTGACTATGAACAAAGTATATTTTTTGTTTTATTTTATTAATTTAAAATGTACGGTCACAAAGTAACGGACGAAACCATAAAATTGATTATTACTTGTTGCTTTTTTATAAAATTTTAAAAACATGCTAGATAAAATTGTTGATTGCAGTGTTAAGTAGTAAGTGAAGGCACATTCCCATATTTTTTTAATAATCCCTGTATTAACACAATAAAATTAAAAAGTAAGAGTCATAATTTAACCACAAATGTGATAACTTACCATTTAAAATCATATCATAGAGCGATTACAAATTATTGATTTTTTCAAAAACTATACGATAACGATTAATTCTATGGGAAGTGTAATAAAAATAATTTTTTTTTATTGAACGGAAAATTGAATTTTCCACTCAATTTTTAAGCGGAAAATGCTATCTTACAGGACTAATTTACTTTCCGGTCCCTAGTTTACTTTCCGGTCTCTCATTTACTTTCCGGTCCCTGATATCAAAAAATCCTGTTAGCCATGACAAAATTGTCAGAGTTCAATTGTTACTATTTGACAGTTCAAGATATTGTAAAGTAAAGAAAGCATCATTTTGCCAAAATGGAGTCAGACATGGAAAATCCAGATGAAATAATTGAAGCAGCGTCCTTATTGTCGTTTAAATATAACACTAAAAATTTACACAGTTTTTTTTCGGTCAATTAAAAAAAAATTATGTACGATACTCGACCGGAAATAATTTTTACGGGTCTCCTCAAAACTACAGGACTCGCCTACGGCTCGCCCTGTAAATGTTTTTCGTCGACCCGTAAAATACCATTTTCCGGTCTAGTAACGTAAATAGCTATTATCGAATACACTACCAAAACACCGACTCCGAATATAAACACTTATGCAACCTGTTTAAAATAAACAGGGAACGTGCCGCACAAGTGGCCAAGTAGCTCTTTCAGACCAGCAAGTGCACATCAACAGCTGCCAAGGGGTGGATTACGAAAACACCCTGTTACAGCGTGGCTTTTTGTCGCAACCCTTAAACTATTGTACGAAATGGCTTAGTAGGAGATTAGTATAAACGTTCGGGAAAGCATTAAAAAAATATTAAAAAATAATAATCTGCTCACTACTTATTGGACATTTGAAGTCATTGAATATATTGGGTAAGTAAAAAGTAAAACTCTTACATATCTTTAAAACCGCTAATACTACATTTACCAAATTTGGTATCTTTTTTTTATCTTTGGACAATCCACGAAGGCTGAAAGCCTAAATACTAACGTACCGTGGGTGTCTTAAGCAGGGTAAGAGGAAGTTTGTTTAACACGGTACTTAAAAACTTGAAGATTTGGGAGGGAAGGAAAGACCTCCGCTGGCAGTAGGTTCCACAGTCTACTAGGGATAAGAGAACGAACGAAATGGGAAGTTCGGGGCCTGTCCAATCGGACCGTATAGGGATGCATACGTGCGGCACCACGAGTTTCTCTGTTACGATCTGCAAGAGGAGGGACTATACTGGATAATTCGTCGCAGCAGAAGCCGTAAAAGTATCTATAGAAGAGCGATAGATCTCCCACAGCTCGACGATGGGCAAGAGAAGGACGTCTTTGAGTAAGTAAAGGATCATTAATAAGACGAACAGCCCTTCTTTGAATGGCATCAAGAAACCTGAGGATTGTAGAGAATGCCATTCCCCAGACATGAGAACAATATTCCAGAGAGGGTCGAATTTGGGACACATACAAAGTGTATAAATTGTAAGGAGAAAAATACTTTTTGGCTCGGAAAAGAAATCCAAGCTTTTTGAAGCCGCGGTGGCTATAGATACAATGTGTTTATGCCAGTTAAGGTTATTCTCAAATGTGACGCCCACAAGGTTAAATGTGTCCCCGCTCTGCAAAACCTGGCCACTCATAAGCAAATGCGTTTGCTTTCCAAGTCGGGTTGAGAGATTGGTTTGGGAACCTGAAAAGTGGAGTGAGCGGTACTATCGTCAGCATAACTATAAATGGGATTGGTTGTGGAAGAAAAAAGGTCGTTGATGTGAAGAAGCAACAAAGTTGGTGCTAGTACTGAACCCTGAGGCACTCCAGCATTTACTTCGTGAAAGCTTGAAGAGTGGCCATTAACAATAACTGATATACGTCGATTAGTAAAATAACTGGAGAGCCAAGAGCAGAGTTTAGTTGGAAGACCGTAGGAGGGAAGTTTATTAAGAAGTGCGTCATGCCAGACTTGGTCGAAAGTTTTAGATATATCAAGAGCAACGATCTGGGACTCACCCAGAAACTCAAGAGACTTGTTCTAGTTGTGCGAAACGAAGGAAAGAAGATCTGCTGTAGATCTCTTGTGACGAAATCCGTATTGCCCGTCATGTAAAATTTTATGTTTTTCTAAATACCTAAGAATTTGCGAGTTAATGGATTTCTCCATTACTTTACAAAGCATTGAGAGGAGTGAAAGGGGTCTATAGTTGGATGGAAGGGATTTAGATCCTTTCTTAAAACTCTTAAATATCTTTAAAACCGCTAATACTACATTTGCCAAATTTGGTATCTAAGGTATTTTGGACATGTGGAATTGAATCCTATAGTTAAGACCATATTTATTTCATTCTGAAAGCGATGCCGCCAAGTACACAATAAAATAATAAAATAAACAAACCATTTCGAAATCATATAGCCTCTGAGAAAGCCTGATTACATATTTTTTGAATAAATAAATAAAAATATTGCGAAAACACGTATCACGTACTTAAAAAACATCCTCTTATTTCGTCTCTGGGGTACCATAAAACCTGTAACGCATGGCTTAGTCGTCGGGTTAAATACTTTTGCTGCAATAAATCATTGTTCATTGTTTTATTATTTTTTGTGTACTTGGCGGCATCGCTTTCAGAAATAAATATGGGTCTAACTATAATAATATCGGCTTTATGAATGGATTTCGCAGTATTGTAGTACACGTATTTTTTACTTTTTTAATGTAAATGCCCTATTTATTTAAATAGCAATATCTTAACAACTAGTAAAGGGAATTCTAAAAATTTGGTGTCACGGCTAAGGTAGTTGTCTTAAAATTATACTAGGCCGATCTGGTGCAGTTTATATAAAGACTATATCCTACAGGAAAACTGCAAAGATTCTTGGAGATTAAAAACAAGAAAATTCGCCCTTTTCGGGAAATAATAGTTTTTAATATAATATGTAAATTCACCTAATTGCCCAAGGCTATATTGAATTAAAAAAAATATATCATTAAAATTTTTGACACACCCTACATAAGAAGAAAATTTTGTGATATATTAGTAGAATCATTTAGAAGAAAAAAATTATTTGAGATTATTCAAGGTAACTCAAATATTTTATATTTTTTTTATTTATTGCCTTAATCATAATTTTTTAGACAAGCCAATGACCATACCTTTGATTAAATATTATATTTGATTAAAAAAAAAACATTTTTATTCGGTAAACAAAAGGGTAAGCGTCACTTCCTGTTTGAATATTATACTATATTATTTATTTAAATTTAAAAAAAATGTTAAAAAAGTAAATAAAGAGAAAGATAGCAAATAAAAGCTAATGTATTCTTATTCCTACTATACCATCGTCTTTTTTTATTTAATGCCAATTTTGTTAAAAGCGTTTGGTTTTCGCATCAGGCCGTACTTTTTCAATCCAATTATTATCCCCGTTTTAATTCGGCACCTAAAAGACCTAAAAATTCCAAAAACTCAACTTTCTCCGGAGTTAATTTACATGACGACAGCTCGGAGCTCGTAAATCAAGTCCGGGAACGTTTAGAAACGCGACCGGCTCATCGCGGAATGCAATATTAATTCCTTTTCCGAGGTTGGACCAATATCCTGGGAATCCCGGACATCCCGGAATGTCCTGTCCGCTCCGCAATCGGGAGAAAGGCCGGGAATGCGCCTCGAACGCATTAGTCAGCAATGAAATCCTATATTGCAAAAGTTTGGATTTTCCGAGCTTAGTTCGGCCGACTTGGATGTAATTTTTGCTGGAAATAATATCTTTTGTATTTTTAGGTATAATGGGTGATTCATTAAGAGGTACAGTGACGGATATAAAATTTCGTACTCTTAGGTTAACATTTTATGTAAATTTTCAATATTTTGGTAAACTTGGCTTTTTACCTTTGTCTCACCTTAATTTATAGTTAATAAAATACATAACTCCAAAATAAATATATAGTTTATTTTATTCAAATATTAAAGAAAAAAACTGGCTTAATATTTCAAAGCGGCACCATTTTTTTCCACTAATAAGTTTAAACGTGTGGGCATTGATGCAATCAGGATTTGTGCATGGTGGACATTGTAATTATTCCAGGTTTCTTCGTGTATTTTGCGGCCTATACACTCAAATCTGCCCGATATAATAAGATTGAAAAATCTTCTTATCGGTAAATACCACCCTTTCCCAAAAATCCATACCTTGCGGTAAATATTCCAGTGCAAACCCCATTCGGTCAAAAATGGCTTTTTAGCAGCTACACTGCTTCTCAAGTCCGAATTTTTCCTAAAACGATTTCTTGCCATTCTTACTGTCCCAGGAAAATTAGTTTGATTGTGTGCTTCTACAGCTGTCTGAAATGGATTGTTTCGCAAAAATCTATCAGATCATTATCTTGATTTTCATTTGAAATTTGTCTTCTACCAATTCCAGCCCTTCTCTCCAATGACCCTGTATTTTCCCATTTAGTTCTGAGGCTTTGAATAGTGCTTCTTGGTTTCCCAACTTGCTGAGCTATTCTTCCCAGAGAAACATTCATTTTCCAAAATTAAAAAAGTAAAATAATATAATTTTGAAATGTGTGACAGATAACAATTTGTCAAGTAAGGTATATTTCCAGGTGAACCAGGTACGTAAAAGCCAACATCACACTGGGAAAAATTAGGTGTACGAGATTTTAATTCCGTCACTGTACTTAACAAAAATAAAATATTAAAAAATAGCTGTATTAAATTAATAATATTTATTATTCTACAAAAAACTATATCTTACAATTGGTTTTTGAAGAATATGCCTTTTAAATGTTGGCTTTGACTAAGCCTAACATGGTTTGCTCATAAGCTTCAATTCCCGAGCGCTAAATCAATTCGTCAGGATCATCGCGTACACTCGCAGCTACTGCCGCTATATTTTCTGCACTACGTGCTGGATGTGGCCCATTTGGTCAAAGATTATCCAATATTGGATATTGGAGTACAAATTTTTGTGAGAGTACAGCAAATAGTCGCTCAGTTGGCCAATTATGCGTGGACCATAAGTTACCCGAAGCGCATGAAACACATTCCTAAAGAATGATGATTTTTATAATACAGTTGAACAAGTTTTAGACGTTGTACCAGGGGCTAAGTCTTAACAGGATAAATTGTCAAATAGTACTGAACACAAATACCATGAAAATTTGATATTTGGACCCTCTCATCTATCCGAAAATATCTACTAGAAATAGTACCTCTAAATAAATACCCCGATAATATTATTTTGGGCCATTGCCTATAAGACAGTAAAAGGGACAATAAGGAACTAAATAGATAAATAATTTTTTAATACTACAGGTTTTCATGAATTATTTCTAATTATATAAAATTATTTTTGTTTTTATGGAAAAATATTTTTATTAAATAAATGGTATGTCATAACTTGTCTTATTATTAAAATGTAAATAAAGTTTAATAAAATCACTACTCTATAAAAAAAGAGTCGGAATGCTTTTACTAATTATCGTTATGATATAAAATAATATTTATAGAAAAAAGGTATGTCATATCTTGTCTTATTATTAAAAGATTTATTACGTATAATAAAAGCATCAATTTACTAACTAACTAAGCCGTCCTTGATTAAAATTTTAAAGTCACAGTTTTTTCTTATTTATCAGTAAAAAATAAAAATATCCACAATTTTGAGGTTTTTCTGCAATACTAATATTTTTATGAACTAAATAAAAGTGGTTTGTGTTTAGAACGTAAAAATACATGAGTTAACCTATTTTGCCCATTTTTGCCAGCAATTTTTATTCCTAAAAATCGTTACGAAACTTGGAAGAACAATTTTGATTATAAGCTTTAAAATAAATAAGCAGTAGGGTAATTTATCGGAACTAGGTATTTTTACTATTAACTATAGTCGAAATTGTTTTTTTTTCATCCAAATTGTTAATATTAATTTATGAAACAAGGGCATAAAGTGATACTTTTTTAACGAATAGGAAGTTTGACAGAACGCGGCGTTAGGCAGAGTGCGGCAATCCCATAAGTAAAAAAGACACTTTATACATGTGTTACATTCTATATTTTTCTACGACCGTTTGAAAATTTTCCCAAAATACCATTTTTATACATGATTTATTTATCTAAACTTATTAATTTTAATTTTTGCAGTAGAGCCATTATATTGCAACAAAAAAATCATAGCCACCTTATTTTTTAAGAGACAATTATCCTCTTCATACCTATGCATTTATTATTTAATTTTTGAAAATTGTATTTATTTACTTTTTGTAAAAATATTTCTAAAACAGTATAAATTCCTTTTTAATTTTATTATTCATCCAAATTCATTATTACTATTAAGTTTTAATATTATCTATTAAATTACTTTGCAAACTGTTAAATTTTAAAACTAGTGATACATGAACTAAAAGAAATAATAACGAAATCAAAGGTAACTTGACCGTTTCGTTCAGTTGATGTCGGGTTTACTGTTACATTGCATAAATTGATATTTAAGTTTATTGTAGTAGGTACCTATGGAAACAAAACACTAACTCAAAGTGTAAAAAAGCTCTGAAGTGTTAAAAAAGTTATTTTTTTAACACTTTATGTAGTATTCTAGAATAGAGAACTTTAACTTCATGTTAACGATCAAAAAACAGCATTTTTTTACCGGTCGTGGAAAAAAATATTTTAAGATTTAAAAAAGATCGACTCTCTTTTTTTTTTAATTATCGTCCTGAAAAACTTGTGAAGTTGCTAAAACAACTAGTATTATTTGATTTAGATAAGCAACAAATAATTTTAAAAAATGTGTTTACCAATTTAATATTTAGATTCATGCCTTATTATTTATAGGAGTGAAGGGACTAAATCCAAAATCAAAATAATATAAGAGAACAAAGTTTTCCTTGGGGATAGGTAAAATTTATGGCTGATTTGACACTTCTTGGTGAACGTTGAGAAAAATCACGCAACGAATATAACAGCCTCTAGCTTAAGGATAAGGTCAGAATGATAAATAAAAATTTTGACAGGGGCGTACTAAGGACAATTGACTCAAACTATGTAATATCTACCTTGCCTATGCTAAAACACTTTATACTACAAAACGCACTCCAGTTATAGTAAGAACATTTTAAAAGCGCAAATTCGGTACCCTTTGAAAATAATACAAAAAAACATAAAAAAGGCCGCTTGCAATCGGACTATTTTATACAAAGGCGCCGCTACCCTTTACAGCGACGCGCCGATATACTATGGGATAGAAATCCATTATTTTGGCCAAAAATCAACTTTGAAATTTTAATGGCTCATGCTGTGTATTTCAAAGTAGATACTCCAAACTACATGTACGCAAAATTATAAAAGGATATGACGACTTCTATTGAGGTAATAAGCAAACTTAAAAATGTATTTTAGGTAAACATAAATATACAACATTTAATCTACTTAGTTTATTATTAGCCTTGTTTACTAAAAAAGTAAAAGAGTTTAAATAATAAGAGCTATTGTTGTGTTTCCGATGCGGTCTCGCGAAGTCTCGCTACTGTTGTCAAAGATTTTTTTACGTTTTTCTTTATCACTTTTTGTACTTACAATTGCCTTTCTCCTTTTTGCTACTTCTGAGTGTAAGGACAGATACAAGTTTTTTTATAATTTACAAGGTTTTCCATTGTAAAATTTAATATATTTTGTCCTACACTGTATATCCTAAAAGATAAAAGCATTCTGATGAAAGATATGGATTCTGCAGAATCTACCCAACAAAACAGTGTTTTTATTTATTTTATACGTTAAAAAATAAAAAAGTTGGGAAGATGTATCTCTATTACGTTTCTAAGAATAATTTAATATTATTTTTCAAATTTGGATGGTCATATTTCCGAAACTAATTGAGATAGACACATCAAATGTAGTATTTTTTGGTGGTGATATAATATTCAGGGTATTCCATTTAAAAAAATCATACCTATTGTCGTACCCTGTATATCATATGAGATAATAATCATCGGATTACTGATTAGAATACTACCGAATTAACCAAACAAGCTGACATTTTAGTTTATTTTGTACAATAAAAATAATAATGTTAAGGGGGTGTAAATTTATAATAACATATAATAAGTTTTAGGTTTCTAAAAAGCATTTGTAATAATTTATAATATTTTCCAGTACAAAGCACCCCATTTTAAGTTAGATTGGTAATTTTCAGAATTTTGACCAAAAAAATTAATTTTTATCCCATAGTGCGATGATCAGCTGCATCAACCGGCATATCATAAAAGAAATATAGCAAAGGCGGCCGCGAAGACAAGCATGCCGATTTATTTGCTTTAAACTTTTTGTGATTTTTTTCTTATCAAAGAGCACCGATTTACATTTTAAACTGTTCCTTCTATACCTACTTTATAAGAATCGCTTTAAGTAACCGTCTTGCAGAACTCTGAAGGAACACCTAATCCGTTCCTGCAAATATGATTTTCTTTCAGCACAGCCATCTCGGACGTGAGGCACTTGCGAAACATTGAAATGTGCGAGTATAAATGGCGGCCTTTTGGGATTATCCAATCTCCACGACTGCCGTCTTGATTTATTAGAAAATCTCTACAGTTTCAGGGATACGATTTAAATTTTAAGAGAGCAGAAGTCAGCTCCAGTATAAAAAAATAATAAGTTTTAAATATAAAAATATACTGTACTTATATTCATTATATAGGGTGATGTTCCAAATCACCTATGGAATTAATTTTTATAAGATACATAATTTTTTATATTTTATGTTTTATATATTTTTTTGTACATGAATAAACTAAAAGTTGTATCGCCTAAATTTTTCTCACTATATACTAAATTAAAATTTAGTTACATACAGTCTTTTAACCTTCTTGTATGGCACACAAAATAATCCAGGTCCGGACTCTAAAAGATATATACTTTTTAAACCTTTGTGTAAATATTTTTTTAGGAAGTAAGAATCGCAATAAAATATCCAATAAAAAAACTGCAATATAGTGCTAAAAGTTTAAAGCATGTCTACCCAAGCTAAACAAAAAATATTTTACTAAAACAAACGAATTTCAATGGGTATAAACCGTTTTTTTTACATTTTTCAACATAAGCAAATTTACTTTTTTCTATTTTTTCTAAATTTTAGTTCTAAAAGAGTAATTTTTTCGCACTACTTTACCGTGCTAGTGCGGAAAAGTATAAAAATATTAAATTAAATATTAGCGAGTCGCAATGAAGGATTTTCATGGATTTTATGTTTAAAAGAAATTTGTCTTTGTCCAAATTAACTCAAAATTTTCAAGAAATACATTCCGCAGACACCAATATTTTCACTACAAAAAAAGATTCGTTTAATCCACTATTAACCTGCAAAATGCCTAAAACTGTACAGGGTGGCTCGAATTCGACGCTCATCATTGGGATTTCGGAAACCGTAAGAGATGCAGGATTGGTTAAATGGGGGCAAAATTGCGCAATTTGATGCTCAATAAAATGCCGTTTTGCGTTTTAAAAAATTTCGAGTACTTCCGAAGATATTCGAAAAAAACCGGAATTTTCAATTTTGGTTTCTATTGTTTCCTGGCTATATTTGTTAAGATAACTTAAAATGAAAAACACGTTTTTATGGCCACTTTTTCTGCTCTATAATTCAGTGTGATTAAATATTGAATTTGACGTTTCGTCTTCTGGCGACCATCATCAACTTAATTTTTTAAATACGGACCTGATATTTTTTCAATTTAATTAAATCCTTTCATCACTCTTTAAACAATATATATCATTATTTTGATATTTGCCGACGTTTCGTACAGAAAATTCCATCACCAGAATATTGCATATTTATTTCACCATAATACGGCCCTGAACTACATTTTTAGGTAAGAAGGTAAAGAAAAGAATAAACTTATTACATATTTGTAATCTTTTTATTGCAACTCATTGATATCTAACAGCGGAAATTACTTTATTAACCGAAAATTTCATGAATATTAGACATAAGATACAAAAAGGTAGACAACAAATCAGCTTACATAAACAATTTGTAATACTATCTTGATGTCCATATTAAAAATAAACATAATTTAATTACTATTATAAAAGTGTTCAAAGAGATAACCTTCCGCCTCGATGCATTTTCTTGCTTTGCTTTGTATTTTTAATACAGCTCGATTAATTGTTCTCGCAGGAATGGCAGCGACTTCCCTTATCAAATTTTGTCGTAGTACTTAAAGGTCGTGAGGTGCATTTTTAAATAAACGGTTCTTAAGATATCCCCAAAGAAAATAATTTAGGGGACTAAGATCTGGGCTCCTAGCGGGCCATCTTGCAAAACCATTTATTAGGCAATATATGGTAAAGGAATTGAGCTACTTCCCTTCCATTGTGGGCAGGAGCTCCGTCTTGCTGCCACCATATTTCTTGAAATACTGCCAAAGGTTGATTATCTAGGGCGTCTAAGACATCATTCCTAATCAAATTTAGATATCGTTCGGAAGTTAAGGTCCCTTCGTAAATGAAAGGTCCAATAATTTTGTTCCTCCACATACCAATCCATACATTAAATGAAGTTCTCTCTTGAATTCGTACCTCCTGGTTAGTTTCTGTTAATAAAGTTCTGTTAGATATCAATGAGTTGCAATAAAACATTATGAATATGTAATAAGTTTATTCTTTTTTTTAGCTTCTTACCTAAAAATGTAGTTCAGGGCCGTATTATGGTGAAGTAAATATGCAATATTCTGGTGATGGAATTTTCTGTAACGAAACGTCGGCAAATATCAAAGTGCCGATATATAGTGTTTTAAGAGTGATGAAAGGATTTAATTAGAGTGAAAAAATATCAGGTCCGTATTTAAAAAATTAAGTTGATGATGGTCGCCAGAAGCCGAAACGTCAGATGCAATATTTAATCACACTGAATTATAGAGCAGAAAAGTGGCCATGAAAACGTGTTTTTCATTTTAAGTTATCTTAACAAATATAGCCAGGAAACAATAGAAACCAAAATTGAAAATTCCGGTTTTTTTCGAATATCTTCGAAAGTACTCGGAATTTTTTAAAACGCAAAACGGCATTTTATTAAGCATCAAATTGCGCAACTTTGCCTCCATTTAACCAATCCTGCATCTCTTACGGTTTCCTAAACCCAATGATGAGCGTCGAATTCGAGCCACCCTGTACATTTACCAATAGCTAGAAGTAGGCTGTTAGGTTGCATTATGTTATTATAAAAAATATTTTTATGTTTTCCTTACGTTCGTAGTGCCGAAAGTGACTTTTCCGCACTTGACTGCTTCACTAAACTCCGCTGCGCGTCCTTTAATCAACTGACAGTCGCGTGCGGAAAAGTGGCACTTTCGGCACTAGTTAGAAAATATACTATTGAAGTTTTAAAATAACCCTATTCTTTTCCACACTTAATAAAGAAAATACAGTTTCAAACTAAAAATAGTAGTAATTTATCTCACAAGTGTAAAAAGTGATACTTTTTGCAAAAATGAGCAAAAAGGACATTTTGAGAGCTGGTGCTGCATACTATATTGTTTCTACTACCGTATAAAACTTATAATTTTAATTTCTAAGTCATTTAAATCATTATTATTAATTTTAAATAAATTCTGTAAAATTTAAAGTTTAGTGACACATAAACAAGAAGAAATTTTATCGGAATTTATGATTTTTTCGTTTGTAGGTATTGTCGCGTTTACTGTTACATTACATAAAATCATATTAAAGTAAATTTTAGTAAGCATTGAAACAAAACACTAAGTAAAAGTGTGAAAAAAGCCGTTGAATTGTTTAAAAAGTAATTTTTCTTAACATTCTATGTAGTGTATTAAAATGCTAACAGTATACAAAATAATTATTTTAAAATTTTCTTATACAAATATTTTTATAAAATAAAAAAACTTTAATAACTTTCAAAACCCATTATTTTTTTACATTTCTTAACATTTTAACACTTTTGAGGTTTATATTACCACGTAGTCTTTTTAAAAACAAATCAGATACGGATTGAAAAAGTCATTTAAGTTTTTAAAAAGTATTTCTTACCACCTGAACTTTGACATAATTTAGACTTTTTATGCTTTGACATTTTATGTATGTTTTATTTTTTTAGTCCCTGGGCCAGTAATGAAATTAACTTCATAATAATTACAACTGTGTTAAAACCTTTTTAGAGGGCTTTACTACGAATATTCATTCTGCCATATATGGAAGCGTCGCGTTAACCCAGCTTGTCAATGTCAAATATTTTGGGTTTCGGACCGGAAAAACGTTTCATTTTTTGATCGGACAAGTTTACCACAATGTTTTGCATGCAAGTTTTAAACATTGTGCCAAAAATCATAAAGAATTCAGTAACAAAATCCGCCCAATCCAATATCCAAAACATGTCCATGGGTCTTATGGTTTCGTGACAGTAAGACTTACTGATTTTTGGCACAATGTATAAAATTGCATGTAAAACATTGTGGTGAGCTTTTCCGACAAAAAAGTGGCGCGTTTGCCCGGTCTGACACCCGGAAACATTTGACATTAACAGGTTGGATTAAAGCATCGCTGTCATATATGGCGGTATGAATATTCGTGGTAGAATCGTCAGAACCCCCCACCCTCGCAAAAAAAAGGTTTTTAAAATGTTATTATCATTAAGTGAGTTTTATTACTGGCATAGAAACCTCTTTACTCCTTTCACTTTTAAACGCAAACATTTTATATAAACTCTAAATTAATTCTATTGTAGGTAAAAATAAATATGAACTTCTTTTTACTAAAAAAATCATCAAGTTTTTTTGTAAAAATCATAAGGATCCAACCGAGTAGTGGTTGTTAATAGTAATTATAGTAAGAACATTTTAAAAGCGCAAATTCGGTACCCTTTAAAAATAATACAAAAAACATAAAAAGGCTGCCTGCAATCGGACTATCCTTTACAGCGACGCGCCGATACACTATGGGATAGAAATCCATTATTTTGGCCAAAAAGCAATTTTAAAATTTTAATGGCTCATGCTGTGTATTTCAAAGTAGACACTCCAAACTACATGTACGCAAAAATGGATATGACGACTTCTATTGGGGTAATAGGAAACTTGAAAATGTATTTTAAGTAAACATAAATATACAACATTTAATCTACTTAGTTTATTATTAGCCTTGATTTTCTAAAAAAGTAAAAGAGTTTAAATAATAAGAGCTATTGTTGTGTTCCGATGTAGTTTCCGAAGTCTCGCTATTTTTGTCAATGATTATTTTACCTTTTTCTTTATCAGTTTTTGTACTTACAATTGCCTTCCTACTTTTTGCTACTTCTGAGTGTAAGGACAGATACAAGATTTTTTTATAATTTACAAGGTTTTCCATTTTAAAATTTAATATGTTTTGTCCTACACTGTATATCCTAAAAGATAAAAGCATTCTGATGAAAGATATGGGATTCTACAGAACCTACCCAACAAAACAGTGTTTTTATTTATTTTATACGTTAAAAAATAAAAAAGTTGGAAGGATGTACGCTTTTAAGAATAATTTAAAATTATTTTTCAGATTTGGATGGTCATACTTCCGAAACTAATTCACATCAAATGTAGTCTTTTTTAAAGCATTTTAAAAGATTTTCTGGTGGTGATATAACATTCAGGGTGTTCCATTTAAAAAAATCATACCTATTGTCGTACCCTGTATATCATATGAGATAATAATCATCGGATTACTGATTAGAATACTACCGAATTAACCAAACAAGCTGACATTTTAGTTTATTTTGTACAATAAAAAATAATAATGTTAAGGGGGTGTAAATTTATAATAACATATAATAAGTTTTAGGTTTCCAAAAAGAATTTGTAATAATTTATAATATTTTTCCAGTAAAAAGCACCTCATTTTAAGTTAGATTGGTAAGTTTCAGAATTTTGACCAAAAAATTAATTTCTATCCCATAGTGCGATGACCAGCTGCATCAACCGGCATATAATAAAAGAAATATAGCAAAGGCGGCCGCGAAGACAAAGCATGCCGATTTATTTACTTTAAACTTTCTATTGTGATTTTTTTCTTATTAAAGAGCACCGAATTTACATTTTTAAACTGTTCCTTCTATACCTAAAAAGTTCTAAAGCGAAAAAATATAATGTGCAACTATAAAACAGTAATAATAATTCCAGACAGACAATTTTATTTTTCCTATTCGTATACTTAATCCTTCATTTAAAATCCCCGAGCTTGAGAAAATCAAAACTCAATAAACCTCGACCTTTAACCCTTAACACGTCACCTCAATCATTCTCCAGACTAGTCGTTCGTTCCACTCGAAAATCACTTGGTTCTTCTTTTACTCATTAGTTTCGGCGTATATTCGTCTCTTTCTATCCCGTTCACCCTGCATAAGCATGTCCTCGTCGAACAGGTTTCTATGGAAACCGAAGGGCTCGGGCGGGGCTTTTCGGGACGAATCACGGCCGCCACAAACTGATAGCAATCGATAACGTAAGTCTTAGTGGTCTTTAAGATGTGTGGATCGTGTGCCGACAGATTATGGAATATATGGAGCGGTGGGATGTAAATTTTTGGGAGTTTTTATTAAATCTTATATATTTTGCTTTATAAAAGAACTAAACAGTAAATAGATTTTAAAGTTGTAGTAAATGGAAGAGATCTAAAGGGATTCTGACACTTAAATTATTGAAACTTTCATGGTCTTTATTTCGTTGCAAGTTTATGCATACCGGGTGTTGCTCCGTCGAGCGGGACATAGGAAATCCCATATACAATTTTGAAGTGGTCCAATATTGGCTCTTCTAATTATTTTAGAAGAAAAATACTAATTAGGATTTTTAAAGAGCACGAAAAGTTGTACCCAGTGTACAAATTTCAGCTCTTTTCAGTCCGTGAGCTAAGATATAAATGCTAAAATAAGTTATGGATCTCCTATCTTCTTACCCGCCTTGTATTATTAGAAGTTTATAATAAAATACTAGAAACATTATTTAACCTCTTACTCTCAAGTTATCAGATCAATGTCACATCATTCTTAAATAATGAACTACTTAAACTCAAGATAAAATCACTATTATAAATGGTTTTACCAGGAAAATAGTTACCGAAGAGTAGCGGACATGTTTGCAGCTCTATTTTCCCAATAGGCCAATACCAAGTAAATCGACAATAGAACGGACGATAAAAAATATGAAACTACAGGCACAGTAATCAATAATTGCAAATGTGAAGAAAATCGACGTGATCTTTCTGCCAAACGAGTTTTTTCTATGGGGACATTTAAAAACTAAGCTACCAATAAAAAATATGAAAATTTAGTCCAGCTAAGGAATGCTATTTCCAGCTGAATGTGCCAGAATATCGATGTACCAACTAGCCAACGTAAGAAATGAGTTTTATAATCGTTTGGGTTATTGTCCGGCAGTTAATGGAGAAATATTTGAGCATTTGATTAAATCCTGATATTTTCTTCTCAAATGTAGAAAAATTTGTTTTATTGTCTTGCGTAACTGTGAGTGCATGTGTTGGAATTAGCTGTAAACTAAAATGAAATGCGAGGATTCTTCTTTGAAATTCCCGTATAAAATTGTTCAGTTTTGGCAATGACATTATAAATTAATGATCTAAATTGTCACTAATAAATCGATATGGTGTTTTATTGTTGATTTCTAGAGTACAGGGTGCATAATGAGATACTACACGTTGCAGAAGTATTAGGCAGTTTACTCTTTACTGGTTGGTTGAAAAATGCTCAAATTTTCATTTTGGGTGGAACTTACTGTGCTCTTCAATAAGTCCTAATAGCATTTTTTTCTAAAATAATTAGGAGAGCCAATATTTGACTACTTCAAAATTTACATGGGATTCCCTATGTCCCGCTGGATTGAGCAACACACACTGAAAACTTACCAAAGAACACGTTATTTGTAAATTTTATTTTATTTTAATAATACCCTGTGTAATATAAAAATCAGTCATCCTCTAGAGCCTCACTTACTCTTTTTGTAATGTTGTTTTTCTTCTTTGTATTTATAATATTTTAATAATTTTTTTGTTTGTTAAGGTGCTTTGACTAATGTAATTTTAAACATTAAAAAGGATGGTTTTAACCCTTTTTTCTTTGTTGCAGGAGAAAACCCCACAAGCGCTCCGTGTGCGGCAAAGCCTTCAGTCAATCCTCCAACCTCATCACCCATTCTAGAAAACACACCGGATTTAAACCTTGGCTTGCGACCTCTGCGGACGAGCTTTCCAACGTAAAGTAGACCTCCCGACGTCCAGGAAACTCCAACACACCGAACTCCGCCCATCGTCACATAGTGCCAAACGTCCGAAGCCTACAGTAACTTCCACTCGGAAGTACTCGGGATGGGTTGAGCAAGTTCTACCGTACAACTTCCGGTGAATAGCTCTAACTTAGCCAGATAGTACCGGTAATAGAACTCATATTCAAACCAATGGTACCTTAGAACATCCGGCTAAAGGATACTTTAGACCCAGTTGGGTTTATTAGGTCAAGAGACAGGGTTTGTTGGTTCAAAACTCAGGGCAAAGTTTGGAAGGGATGAGTGGGGATGCGATCAGATCTTCATTTTCAAATGTTGTGTTGGACGAACTAAAAATAGTAAAATAGTTAAATGTGGTTGGTTAAAGATCTAAAAATGAGTTTTACTATACAGGGTCATTTAAAGAGTTTTGAACATATTTGTAGCTTTATTCGTTTCTACAGAGGTTATTCTTAATATACGCGTAAACTTGGTAAATTATGCTAAGGATCAAAATTGACTAATAATAAAAAATAAGTTAGTCAAATATTTTTTAGTTTGCAGGAGCTATTTATTTATTTTAAATAAAAAAAGGAACAACGTGAATTCTGAGGGCAAATAATAATTAATAATTGAAAATTAACATATTGTTTGTGTCGAAATAATTTGGCATAATGATTATAATCCATAATTTTAATTTTAATTGCGTAAAAATTAACTTTAATACCACAAGGAATACTAAAGTACTTAAAGACCAATAAAACATACTTACTTATACCAGAGTTAAAAGAATCCCGTACCTTGTTTATTAGCTTTGTTCGCGGGTCTAGTAATGAACCGATTCTGAACCAGAACCGAACTGGTTTAGAATTGTTTTAAAGCGCATGTCTAGTTATTTATTAGTTCGGAATTTTTATTTACCGCGATCGACTTTCTATACAGCTGAGGATGTAGTTCTAACCTAGCTTTTTGGTTAGGATTTTTCATGGTTAAATTGGATACTCTACAAAAAAAATTAAACAAAAAGGTAAATTGTTATACTGTCGAATGCCACTCAAGGTCTCTCGGCGGAAGACGAGGGATTCCCTGCCTCCTCTCGTTTTTAACATAAGTACCTATGTGTATTTAACTAAAGACAAAATTCAAACAACAAGAAATGGTAAAATCTAATATTGTCTATATTTTTAATTAAATCTTTATTTATTTTATTGCATACATACATTCATACGGAATACAATTAAAAATCCTTTGTTTATATACGCTCAGAATCACAAAAATATTTAAAAAATATTCAACAGGTATATTAACCCGTATAAAAAGTGGCAAAAACAAATAAACTGTAATACAACGGTTTATTTCTGTACCACAACAACAGAAAACAGCTGACCATGTCGACAATACGCATGAAATTCCGAACTGAACTTTTAGTTCCAACAAAAATCCCAGGACTGCTAATCAGGTTATCGAACCGGCAACGAACTGATTCCATTGTAACCCGCGAACACAGAACTGTTACTAAAAATTCAGGATTTTACTAACCGCGAACGCTGCTTTTCTCACTGCGCATGCGAATAGTCCCAGAACCGGTTCAGAATCGAACCCAACGAACAAAGCTATTATATTTCAGTTACATCTATTTTGCTGTTTATGTTTTTTAAGAGTTTGTCAGAGCTGCCCAAAAAATAAACGGTTACTTTATACATATATATTTTTTTAAATTAAGATATAAACTCCAAATATGTTAATTTCTCTTGAAAGACATTGTATAAATCAACTATTTAAATATGTGCATACATTTTAAGCATATTTTTACAATTTTTACGTATATTCTGTGATTTTAGATGCCATATTGGATATAATATTTAAAGGCACTCTGTATATATTGTAGCATCTTGTAAATATTTTAGTGCCTGTTAAGAAGTATAACTAGATGAACTGAAAAGATCAAAAATCAACCTCTCGTTGATTTTAGTTAATTGAACATAATTCTTTATAATTTTGTATAAAATGGTGTTTGTTATTTTGTATATCAAACAGGGTACATCATAAAGAATTATTTATAGAAAAATACATTGTGTAAATAATATAAAGAAAAACCAGTATTTTAGCATGTTTGACCTATCTGGGTTTTATAAAACTTCGATGGTGTTTTTTACTGAATTTTATTTTATTTTTGTAAAAGAATAATTTTGTATTTGAGTTACCAACCCTAAATATTTTGACAGTTTAGAAGAAATAAAATAGTAATTTTTAATTTTTATAAATTTTAAAAATAATTTATTAGGTTGTTTAAAAATTTCAGTAGGTTAATTATTTTTACAATTATTTTTAGCATTGAATCTTACACCCTTAAAATATAATTATACAAAAAGAAATAAAATGGAATGCAAGAATATCCTTCTGTGGTAAGATACAGAGTGATTCGAAAATCGATCACGAAACTTAAGTGAGTGATTTTACTTGACAAAATAAGGGTAGTACTTCATATACTTTTTTTCAAAATGTCTTCGTTTTCGAGTTACAAGCTGTCAGAGTTCAATTTTTATTTTGGTTTTTTCGCCATATTGCAATTATTTTTAACCAATCCAGTTGATATTTGGCACACTAATCGAGCTTTGCAGATTCTAAAATTTTATGACAAAAGTACGTTTTAAATACCGCCAGAGGGCACTCCCTAAAACTTATATTTTATTTACATCATAACTTTTATTTTGACAGATATCGCAAAGCTGGGGGCGCCATTTTATAGACAAGTACCCTATTTTTAAGTGTTTTATTGCCTATAAAATCGCGCGCCAGCTTTGCGATATCTGTCAAAGTAAAGTGCCCTCTGGCAGTATTTAAAAAATGTACTTTTGTCTTAAAATTTTAGAATCTGCCAAGCTCGATTTGTGTGCCAAATATCAACTGGATTGGTTAAAAAATAATTGCAATATGGCTGAAAAACCAAAATAAAATTGAACTTTGACGGCTTGTAACTCGAAAACGAATGACATTTTGAAACAAATTTATATAAAGCCCTACCCTTATTTTGTCAAGTAGAATCACTCCCTTAAGTTTCGTGATCAATTTTGAATCAACCTGTATAAAATGTTTTGACAATTATTCATGATGAACTCTGTATTGCAAATGCTACTTATTGTATATATTTATAATAGTAAGTTATATTTTGTGCAATTAATAATGTGCAATATAAAATGTCTTTAAAAATTATCAATAAAACATATCATTAAATAACTCTTTTTAGGCGACATTTTTTTAGAAAAATTTAGAGAATATGACACTATGTCGGACTGATTCTATATTGGTACAAGAATAAGAATTGACCCATAGGTATTGTCTAAAAATATTAAACATATTTGAGTGAGCTTAAAGGCATTAACTTTTAGTCCCCAAGCCAGTTAAAAAATTAACTTCATAATAATAACACCAAAAATCTTTTTATGGGGATTCCTTTTGACGAGTCTACCACGAATATTTATACCGCCATATATGGGAGCTGCGCTTTAACCCAACCTGTCGGACAAGTTTATGTCTTACATGCAATTTTTCAAACATTTTGCCGAAAATCGTAAGGGTTACAGTTATAGTAAGAACATTTTAAAAGCGCAAATTCGGTACCCTTTCAAAATAATACAAAAAACATAAAAAAGGCCGCCTGCAATCGGACTATTTTATACAAAGGCGCCGCTATCCTTTACAGCGACACGCCGATACACTATGGGATAGAAATCCATTATTTTGGCCAAAAAGCAACTTTGAAATTTTTGTGGCTCATGCTGTGTATTTCAAAGTAGATACTCCAAACTATATGTTCGCAAAATTATAAAAGAATATGACGACTTTTATTGGGGTAATAAGAAACTTGAAAATGTATTTTAAATAAACATAAATATACAACATTTAATCTACCTAGTTTATTATTAGCCTTGTTTACTAAAAAAAGTAAAAGAGTTTAAATAATAAGAGCTATTGCTTGTGTTTCCGATGCAGTCCCGTGAAGTCTCGCTACTTTTGTCAAAGATTTTTTTACCTTTTTCTTTATCAGTTTTTGTACTTACAATTGCCTTCCTACTTTTTGCTACTTCTGAGTGTATAGGACAGATACAAGATTTTTTTATAATTTACAAGGTTTTCCATTTTAAAATTTAATATGTTTTGTCCTACACTGTATATCCTAAAAGATAAAAGCATTCTGATGAAAGATATGGATTCTACAGAATCTACCCAACAAAACAATGTTTTCTATTTATTTTATACGTTAAAAAATAAAAAAAGTTGGGAAGATGTATCTCTATTACGCTTCTAAGAATAATTTAAAATTATTTTTCAGATTTGGATGGTCATATTTCCGAAACTAATTGAGATAGACACATCAAATGTAGTATTTTTTAAAGCATTTTAAAAGATTTTTTTTGGTGGTGATATAATATTCAGGGTATTCCATTTAAAAAATCATACCTATTGTCGTAACTCTGTATATCATATGAGATAATAATCATCGGATTACTGATTAGAATACTACCAAATTAACCAAACAAGCTGACATTTTAGTTTATTTTGTACAACAAAAATAATAATGTTAAGGGGTGTAAATTTATAATACCATATAATAAGTTTTAGGTCCCCAAAAGTATTTGTAATAATGCATATTTATCATCGCATATAATTTTCCAGTTTAAAGCACCTCATTTTAAGATTGGTAAGTTTCAGAATTTTGACCAAAAAATTAATTTCTATCCGATAGTGCGATGACCAGCTGCATCAACCGGCATATCATAAAAGAAATATAGCAAAGGCGGCCGCAAAGACAAGCATGCTGTTTTATTTGCTTTTAAACTTTTTGTGATTTTTTTTCTTATCAAAGAGCACCGAATTTACATTTTTAAAGTGTTCCTTCTATACGAAACCTACCCAATCCCATACCCAAAACATATCCATGGGTGTTATGGTTTCGTGACTGTAACACCTACAATTTTGGCACAATGTTTAAAAATGTCTCGTAAAATATTGTGGTTGAACTTGTCCGGACAAAAAAAGTGACGCGTTTGCACAGTCCGACACCCAAAACAATTGATACAGGCTGGGTAAAACGCTGCTTCCACATATGGCGGTATAAATATTCGTGGTAGACTCGTTAAAAGGAACCTTCCTATAAAGATTTTAAAACTGTTATTATTATGAAGTCAATTTTATTACTGCCACATGGACTTTTTAAAAATTTCATTTTCAAAAGCTTAAATACCTTGCACTATTTAATTTTAAATTTATGCCGTTGCCGTCGGTTGTCGTTTCTTATTAACAATTCAATGACGCACCGTTACTGATTTCAGAGCTTTCAGCTTTTCAACAAAGTATCCGGGGAAACCGGAGCTTTCCGGGCACAGTTGGGAGTATGAAATTACCGCCTCGACATGACAAAGCAGCCGCTTTACATAATTCGATCAATTTAATCTTAATGCCCTTCGCCGTCTTAACGTGAAGCTGAAGCTGAAATTAAGAAGACTGTAATTCCCGGATTAAGGATTGAGTGTCGGGGACCTTAAACTTTTCTTCTTTAGAAAATTAAACTGGATTTTGTAATTAATTTAATTTTTTTCTAGAATTTTTCACAGAAATATTTTTTCTTCTCGCGTGTGCAAAGTAGTTACTTTAAAGGGTTGAAATTAGAGGGGAGTTAAGGGGGCTTAGCCCCTCCAGAACGGCGATTACCCCTCCCCTTCCACAAAATTATTGGGCATTTAAAATGTATTAGTGTTTTTGGAAAATATAGTTTAAAAGTTGGGGCTTAAGCCTACCCAAAACCCAGTGGCTAGTTGCGCCACTGGTTACTTTGCACACAAAGTTTCTGCTACACAATTATGTTGCAAAACAATACAGGGTGTAATTTAATTGTGAAAATAAAGAATATGATTCCTTAGCTTATTTTAGAAGAAAAGTTTATATGAATATTATATCCTAAACGTCTTAACTTTGAGATAGAGGGTGTTTCAATTTTCAAAACCAAAATTTCTGAAAATACTTATTTTACTGGATATACGCCATTTTTAAATACGTATTTATTATTTTTGATACATTATTGCTAATTAAATTTTTAAAACCTGATTTTTTAAAATAATAAGATCCTGCAATGCTTTTTTTTTATGGTCTAAAATATGCAATTAAGTGAACTTTTTTTTGTTTCATACTAAACAAGAAACGAAAAAAAATTAAAGGACTTAAAAGCCGTATTTTTATTTGCCTAATCTAAAGAAAGCACTAAAATGTTATACACATTAAAAGTCAGTGACGTACCGTTTTTTGTTGGAAATATTCCTTGGGTTGCCTCTCGAGACGCCACTGGACTTATTATATGTAATTAAGTTAGTAATAAATTAACCCCTTTATATCATTAATAATATTTTTAAATTATAACAAAATGGGGTAAAGAATAGTTTGAATATTTAAAGAAATAGTTTTTTTTTTAATTTCAACATCTCAAAAGTTAGAAGGCTTAGGACATATGTTTATATGAACTTTTCTTCCTAAAATAAACTAAGGAATCATACCTTGTATTTTTAGCCATCAATTATTTTACACCCTGTATAAAGGCTGGTATGCAATCCACTAGTCTATATCTTTATTAAAAACAATTTTAAACTTTGCAGAAATTAAAATTGACCATTGATATTTATTTTTGTTCTGTTTACTTTTGCTTCCTAAAGTCTTATACAGGTGTGTCCCAGGATGGGTGTTACAAGAGGATAAATAAACCAAACATTTCTGAATTTTAAAACGAATTTTTGGGAAAAGTGGTCGCATGGTCCAAAACTAATAAATACAAAATTTTACTTCAATAATATTATACAGGGCAAGTTATAACTAATAAAATGAAAAATGTCCAGGATATCACTACCTTTTTTTTAAATAGAACAAAATTGTATAAGTAAATGTTGTAGGGAATTAAATTTTATGTCAAAATTTGAAGTTAACGCATAAGAGTTAAAAAAATGTAATTGTCAATTTTTACATTGCGCGTTACAACGTAGATAATGGGCAAGAGGAGCAAAATTTAAAAGAAAATATACTAATTTCAAATATATTTTTTTAAAATTCGCAGCCTTAAGCCAAGTATTTAAAAAACTGTTAATGCATAATGTAAAAAATTTAACAAAAACATTTTTTAGACTTTCATTTTTTAACATTTTAAATTTTGACATAAAATTTAATTCTCTACAACATTTAGTTATGCCATTTTCTCCTATTTTTAAAAATGAAGGTACTTTACTCTTGGTCATTTTTTATATTGTTAGTTATAACTTGCCCTGTATATTATCAATCGAAGTAAAATTTTGTATTTATTAGTTTTGCGACCAGGTTTCCCAAAACGACGTTAAAAAATTCCAAAATATTTGGTCCATTTGTCTTCTTGTAACACCTATCCTGGGACACACTGTATAAAAACTATACGTAGTAAATTATATTGCTTATTACGACGTAAAAAGATCTTGCAGCGCGGCAGAAAATCAAGTTTTTTTCCCCAAAAATAAGAAATCTTAATGAAAACCTGAGCTGATAAACAATAGAACGGCAGGCGGGCAATCTTTATTAACAAAGATGCTAAAACTTGGCAGAAATTAAAATTGACCATTAAAATTGTATTTTTTTTTATTTGATTTTGCTTCCTTAACTTTTGTATTTAAATATGACGTAAAAAATCAAGCTCTTTTTCTCCTGAAAACAAGAGATTTTATTGAAAACGTAAGCTAAAAAATAGTAAGAAGTCAGGCAGGTAATCCACTAGCACTAGGCTAATTAAAACTTTGCAGGAATTATAATTGACTGTTCAAATTTATTTTTATTCATTTGATTTTGCTTTCTTAACTTTTATATAGAAACTACCGGGTGATGCATCGCCGGGCGGGATATAGGAAATCCCATGTAATTTTTAATGGGGTCAATTATTGGCTCCCCTAATTATTTTAGAGAAAAATTCTATTGAAGTTTATTGAAGAGCATGCGAATCTACGTCCATGGTAAAAACTTTAGATTTTTCGGTTAACCCATTTGCTAGTTTGACATGATGGAAAGGGCAAACATGGACAGTGAATTTTTAGGAAATATTTGTGTTACTGATGAGTGCACATTTACGTTAAACAATGAACCCAATCATCAAAATTACCCTTTCTGGAGCAAAGAAAACCAACACAGATTTGTCGAAACGAGGACGCAATATTCACAGAAAGTAAATGTTTGGGCGGGGATTTTAGGACAACATATTATTGAACCATTTTTTATTAATCAAAATTTGAATGCAGAATTTTATTTGGTACTACTCGAAGAACTAATTTTACCCGCTTTAAATGATGTATTCAGTGAAAATCAGGAAATTTGGTACCAAATGGATGGCTGCCCGGCACATAATACCCTGGCTGTTCGGGAATCACCATAAATTGGCCAGCCAGGTCTCTCGATATTTTGCCAAATGACTTCTTCCTCTGGGGCCATTTAAAAAGCATGATATACAAGAATAAAAATTAGTTTAATCTAGATGAGTTCTGCAGAATGCAATAAAATTTTAATTTACCAGTTAGCCAATGTAAGAAGACAATTTTAAGAACATCTGGGGTATTGTCCAGCAGTCAATGGAGGAATATTTGAAAATTTTCTTAAATCTTAAGTTTATTTCCAACGTATTAATTATTGTTATGATATTAATAATTTATTGAAGCATGTAAATATTATAAATGTCATAAGTTCTTAAAATTTGTTACTCTAGTTTAGTTTAACTTAAGTTAATTCGTTTGTATAAATACAACTTTAATCTTTTCACTGTACTGATTTTTTGATAATAATTAACCACTAAATTTCAAAATGACAACGTAGTGTTACGCTAACTAGTATTTTTATTGTTGTTCATAAATATGAGGCGATAATAATGTAACAATTTTTAAAAATATATTAGCATCTAACTAGCAAACGGGTTAACTGAAAAATCTAAAAGTTTTTACCATGTACGTAGATTTGCATGCTCTTCAATAAACTTTAATAGAATTTTTCTAAATTAGGAAGCCAATAATGGGTTTCCTATGTCACGCCCGGCGATGCATTACGCGGTATACGTAGTAAATTATATTGCTTAATACGACATAAAAAATCCAGCAGCCAAGAAAATCAAGTTCTTTTTCTCCTAAAAATAAGAGATCTTAATGAAAACCTGAGCAGCAAAACAATGAGAACGGCAGGCGGGTAATCCACGTAGACTATATCTTTATTTACAACGAGGCTAAAACGTTCCAGGAATATAAAACAGCCCTCTTGATTGAGCAACTTGATTTTTAACCAGACTTTCCTCCGGATACGGGATTGAAATCGTACGGGGAAAGATTTTGCCCGCAGCGTCGAGTAAAATTTAGAATTTGCAGGAATTGCTTTTGGATTTTAACGAGAAGGTTGAAAATTTATGGACCTGGATTTCCTTTTAAAAGAAAGCTTTTATGTTCGCTTGGTTTAGGAACATGTATTTAATTCAGTTGATGAGTTCATGTGCCTTTATCTATTATTTTCCTTTTATTTATATGGGGTATAAATAGAATATTATATACAGGGTGTCCGACAATGTGAGGTCATAAATAGTAGGGGTAATAGAGTGAGGCAAAATAATGTTCGTACTTCATATAAAAAAAGTTATATTGCGCTTCGTTGGGGAGATGTTGACCTTTAAAGTTAGAATTAAAATAATATATTTCCTAACTAGTGCTGAAAGTGCCACTTTTTCGCACGCGACTGCAGTCGCACGCGTTAGGAAAGCTATTTTTCTACGAGCGTGTGGAAAAACTCAAACTAAATAACCAAATGATAATATTTATTTTTACCATTTCTGCTTATTAATATCAACAACATTATTCGTAAAAGAACAGATGGTAGCATTTTGCAAATAAATTGCAGAGGCAAGTTGTTGTGGGTAAGTTGCGGAGTTGGAGATTGCCGTTGAGGTGCAACTGAACCGGTCACCGTTACAGATAACAGAGACACATTGCTGCTAGCTAGAAGAGGGTACAATGGGCCTTGAGTGCGTTTTGCTGTTTTCAAAGGTAGATGAATTTTGGGATAATATTTTGTTTGATAAGTCCAGCTTGAAACTTGTAGAGCTTTTAGGTAGCCTTCTGCAACAAATGATGACTTCCAACCTCCAAGTCTTTTAATATTCGTTAGGCCTCACCAGAATTAGCTAACATTGTAGCTAAGAAATGGCGAAAGCTATGTCCCGTATAAAATTCTGGGTTTGGAAGACGTAAATAGGCAGCTATTCCAGAGGGCATCTTGCCAAAAGAATTTATTCCTATGCACTGGATAGTACAAGCCAATTTTTGTAATTAACAAAAATCTTCTGTGTGGTGTTTCGGGCTTTCGTAAACTGAAATACTTTCTATACAAAGCTAGATATGTTCCATTTTCAATTTTCTCGGAAATTACAAAACTTCGGCTTAAATGGTTTTTGGAGTCTGGAATATTTACAATTAAAAATTCTCCTTATCGTCAATTTCATCAATGTTAATTTTTATCAATTCTTCTCGACGGCACGCACCAGCTAGTCCAAAAATTGTAGCTACCTTCATCGCTAGATAGACATCATTTGGAGCATCATTAACAAATTTTTCTATTTCATCTTTCGAGAAAATTTTGGCCTTCTTGGGTCTAAATCTCACATTTTGCTTCTTCAAAAATGATGTAACTTAAAAATATTTGCCTAAATCCATGTTCTTTTCGATCTTGATGACACTTTTTAACATTGAATACCTTGACCATAAGGTATAAGGCTTACATGTTTTAGCAAGTTCCGCGAAATATGCAATAAAAACTTTTTCCTTTATACTTTTGATTTTTCTCGCCACACCAGCTTGTGAGTGAGAGGTATTCTTCTCGTACCTGTGCTTCGACTTGGACGGCAACAAATCTAAATTTGCTATTTCGACTGCTTTTAGAATGGATTCAAGTAATTCCTCGTCAGAAGACTCCATGAGAAACGTTTTTATTCAAAATCGACGATACTGATCAGAATGTACTAAAGACACCTTTAATTATCGATGACTTTTAATGACTTTGATCTTTCATAATTTGGACACCGGCACCTGTCAAAACTAAAAATCTGACAAGCAAATATAATAAATACCAGGATTTTTGAAACAATGTTTTTAAAACAATATTAATTTTTAGTAAATATTTTGTTGATTTTACACCTAATTTGTACAAATAAAAGAATAATATGCCAATAATAAAATTATACTAAGTCAAACTTCAGAATTAAAAACATTTTAAGTATCTGTTTAACTGGAAAATTGGCAAGGGCTTACTTTCCACACTAGTACGAAAAAGTGGATATTTTCCGCACTAGTGCAAAAAGTGACACTCTTTAAACTAAATTGCGTGCGGAAAGTGCTGCTTTCCACACGCTAGTAGAAAAAATATAACTTTTAAACTGTTGCCACAGTACCAATGATATTTGGCAACTAAATAACCTTATACTAATGCTTCTTTTATAGGTAAACGGCTGTTCAGTAAGTTGGAATTATACAGGGTGAGACGATTTTCTTAATTTTATGTATGCAGTTTTGACACAGGTGACAAACTGGACATTTGGGCTTGACCATTTGATTTCTTTATTTTTTTGCGACAAAACGGTATATTTTATTTGAATCGACACCTTGGGCCGTTTTTTATAAATTTAAAAATAAATATTTTAAAATTATGAATTTTAAATCCAGACAAACCATTTTTTAAATGTTGTAAAAACTTTTTAAGAAAGTTATTGAAGTGTTGTAAAATTATTAAAAATCGTTTTTGTAAGCCTCCTAAATTTTATAATACAAATAAAGTTTGTTTTTATAATTTTACCATATTTTAATAATTTTCTCAAAAAATTATGACGTACAAGATGTTATCAATTCAAATAAAGTATACCTTTTTGTGAAAAAAAAGATGAAGGAATCAAATGGTCAAAGTCAAATTTGTCACCTGTGTTAAACATGCATACATTAAATGAAAAAAAATATATCTCACCCTGTATAATCCCTGACTTACCGTTCAGCCGTTTACTTATGAAAGGAACCATTACTATGAAGTTACTTAGTTGCCCAAATATTATTGGTACTGTGGCAACACTTCAAAAGTGATAATTGAAATAAGTTGTTTATGCAAAACTCGCAAATCGTTGATTTAAACAATTTTATCAACACATTGAAGTTGAATCCAAAAGCAAATTTTTAAATATTTTTTATTTATTTGCAAATCGCGGAATATGTTCTAATTGGTTAATTTTGAACGACACATTTGTACACGTTGTACAATTAAAACACGTTCCACAATTTTTAAATTGCATTTCGAAAATATAACGTATGTCCTAAAAGTTTTGGCACACAATATTTATCTTGGTATACGAAGAAACTGCGCTTGAGAGTATTTGGGGCACTTACGTCTCTTTCGATATTTAAGACCATTCCTCCTCAATTCCAACGATATCGTACTCTTAGAAGATCTGTATTGCCTAGCCAGTTTCCTCGTTGACATTCCAATCTGGTTTTTGCTCTTTCACCAATCTCTCTGACCTCTGTGCGGTAAATGCACTTTTTGGGAGATTCAGGGATGGTATTCCCTGCTCGCACTCCGCTATTGTTCTATAAATGGTTCTGCGTGAAATGTTTTCATTCTGGAATATTCGACAGATTTCAGGTTTGGGTATCCGCCCAACTAACTTGTAGATACTTTTTCTTATTTCTAATTTATACGACATCTTAAAGCGAAAACTTCAAAATAAATAAATCTCAACTGACAGTAAATAAAGTAAATAAACTTTTTGTTTTCAAAGGCAACTTGATATTATTTTGTTTTTGTTAAAATTAAAGACAATGAGTTTTGTGCCAAAACTTTTAGAACATACATTATCAACTAAGCTTTACGTGAGCCAGTCGGCGTTCGATAGGCCAAATTTGCACCATTGGACCCGAAATATTTTCGCGTAGCGTATGTCTATCTATGTTAAACTATACCTAAGGGTATTTTATTTATTTAGTTAAGAGTAATCAATTCTGTTTTTGTACAATTGTACTGTTTTTTTATATTTTATTGTAAATAAAAGAGTTGGTAAGTCGACATTTTTTTATTGCTGTTATTTTAAAACTACGGGTTACTATTTGGATACCAAAATTATTGAGACTTTACCTGTATATAATGTAAGAATCACATATTAAAGTTACGTTTAAGTATGTGTAAATTAAAAAAATCTTCTTGTAAAGCATATTGTATAAATTTTGTTAATTGTACGTATTAAATAGGCTTTTTAAATGTCTCTTTCTTGTCACAATTTTAAGTGAGGTCACCAAATATTAATAAATAAATAAAAACTTGTTATGTGTTTTATTTCTTACAATTATTTTATGGAAAAAGTGGCTTTGTGTGTAAATAGTATACAACAAACCATAACTTTCTAGATATCCAAGTCGTACTAACTCACAATCATACAATTCTAAATGCATATACAGGGAAATTCAAAAAATTAATTACGAAAACTTAAGAGGGTGATTCTACTTAACAAAACAAAGGTAGAGCTTCATATATATTGTTTTATTGTCATTCGTTTTCGAGTTACAAGCCGTCAAAGTTCAATTTTATTTTGGTTATTTCGCCATATTACATTTATTTTTACCCAATCCAGTTGATATTTGGCACACAAATTGAGTTTTGGAGATTCTAGAATTTTAAGACAAAGTACTTTTTAAAAACCGCCAGAGGGCACTTTACCTAAAACTTAAAATGTATTTAAATTATAACTTTTTATTTTGACAGATATCGCAAAGCTGTGGGCGCCATTATATAGACAATCAAAAACTTAAAAAATAAGGTATTTTTTATTAAAGTCGATAAACCTCACCGTTTAGGCACCAATAGACATCAGTGTTTTCATCAATTTCAATCAACTTACTTACATACATACAGGGTGTCCAGTAACTCAACCGACAAACTTAACCAAATGATTCTACAACAAAAAAAAATAGAAAAAAACTTCATATAAGGACATATGTCCTTAACGTCTTAGTTTTGGTGTGATAAAATTAAAGATTTTTTTTATATTTAACACACCGGCCTTGTCAATCAGTCGTGTTACTAAATTATTCATTGTTCATTCAAAATTTATCTTTTATAAAAAGTCAAAACATCGATCAAAATTAAATTTAAAAAAAAGGATATACTTATTAATTACAGGCTAATGAAAACAATTTCACTTTGACTCCGAGGTTTTTGCATGCGCCTGGCGTCAAAAATCTAGCTATTTTTTAAATGATTTTTATTTATTTAAATAAATAAATTATATTTAATTTATAATCATTTGGAAATATTAAATTTTTAAGCTATTGTTTTTAAAAGGTTTTAAAAGTTGTTGAATAAATAAAAGAAAGAATTGACACAATTTCTAAGTGTGTATTAGTCTAAAGTTTAATTCAGGAATTAAAATAAAAAATCATTAACCAGAACTAACCATGACCCTCCACCTATACTCTGCCTTTGGTAGAAAATATTTGAGTTATATCAAGTGGGTGGTAAGAGGTCATGGTTGGTTCTGGTTAGTCAATATTTTATTTTTAGTTCCAGCAACTAAACGATGAGATTAAAACATAATTTAAAAATATAGTTGGGTAATTTTCTAGAGGAAACCTGCCGGCAGCTCCGATTTTAACGAAATTTGGTATACGGAGGTTTTTGGTGCTGCTGATCACGAGAATCTGAAAGGTTTTTTGGCGGAAACGTTTCGTTCTCGAGATATTCATCACCAAGGAGTTCAAATTTGAGACTAAGTTTATTTTCACTATATTCCCCCCCTTCTTTTTAGCACACAGTTCTTGACTTAAGGCTAAAGAGTGTCACACAATATTTGATTTTCACCTTTTGAAAGCCCGTTTTCATTCTACATTTTTTACATTATTTTGCATTAGATTGCGTTGTCCTTTTTTTGATAATGCGGCCACCATACATAAACATAGGGCTTCATGGCACACTTGGATTAAAATAAAAGTCAAAGGAAATCTTGGTGTGCAATTTAAGAAAATGCCAAAAATAATGTAAAATACGTAAAACACGGGGTTTTAAAAGGTGAAAATCAAATATTGTGTGCCACTTTGCTTTAAATGAAGAATTGTGTGCAAAAAAGAAGGAAGAATATTGTAAAAATAGGATTAGTTTAAATTTCAAGTCTGATGGTGAGTTTCTCAAGAACGAAACGTTTTCAGCCAGATTCGTGATCAGCGCCTCCCAAAATCCCCTGTACACCAAATTTCGTCAAAATCGGAGTTGCCGCAGGTTTCTGGAAAATTACCAAGAATTGTGTTAATTCTTTATTTCGTTCATTCATAATTAGAATCAGACCGTGCAGGTATATAAAACAGAACTCACTTCCAAGAAAAAAACATGCAAAAATTGCGTTGTAATTTCAAGGTTAGAAAACTTTACGTTTGGCGCATGTGGACATCTCGGAGTCAGGTGAAATGGCTAGCCGCCAGTATATTTATTGTTGTAAGTTCCGAATATATAGGCCGGCTGCAAACATCAGATTTTTGATCCGATAAAAATTTTTACATTGTCATTAGTTGTGACATTTTATATTTTAAAACAACCAACGACAACGTAGAAATTTTTAAGTCGGACCAGTACTCTCGTAGTAAGTCTGATATTTGCGCCTGCCCATATAGGAGGCTGGTCTTAGAAAATGAACCTTTTCATGAACCTGGTATAAAATACATAACCCAAATATCCACAAAAATGACATCTTGGCAATGCCATTTTTGTTTGTCAATACACTTTAACTTTTTTTCAAAGTTCGGGGAACTGAGACAATGGAAACTGTACTTTCTAAAACTGGCATAGAGGTATGCTATCCCTGTATTGTACACCTTCTTAACAATGGAGAAAATTTCAGAATGTGAGTACAAATCTGATCATACAGGGAGAGATCTTATAGAATTTATTTGCAAAATTCAAAACATCAAAGACACGACACTATGGGGGTTAAAATTCATGAATATGGAATTCATGGACGAGCACAGATACTGGTTAGATTTGAACAAACTTATAAGACCTCAAGTAAAAGATGTCTGTCCTATCCGGTTTTATTTTAGAGCTAAAGTATACCCTCCAGAACCTTATAAGCTTAAGGATGAGCTATAAGACATGCAATTTCAACAATTGAGGTTAGATTTACTCGGCGGTAGGCTGTTTTGTGACGTCAATGATGCTGCTATGTTAGCTGCACTAATTCTTCACCATGTTCATGGAAATTTTGTTACGCAGCATTGTATGGTTTACGTGAAATACTTAAAAGAAAAATTCTACGTAAAGAAAGCGTTGTTCCAAGCAGTTTTTCACAGCTACCCAGAAGAGAGCCTTTGAAATTTATGAGAAGCTTTTAGTGGATCTTAATAAATACGAAGTGGAAGATATGTTTTTAAGACTTGCAAGCAAACTTGAATCCTATGGAGTAGAACCGTTTTTAGTACGGAATATTGACAGGCAAGAAGTTATTTTATGGATGAACTATATTGGTTTGTCTGTCTATAATAAAAACAGAAAAACTCAGCAGATTCCTTGGCACGAAATTTCCAAAATAACCCACGAATGTAAAGGGCTCTTTATTCATTTGGTGTCGCGTGGAGTTATAGTGTTCGAGTGCCTTAATTTTTCCGAATGTAACTTTATATGGAGTATTGGTTTAGATCATTTGGTATATTTTACATCTTCATTATATGCAAATGCGTGTGTTGGTGTCAACACCAGGTTGGACAACGACTTTGATAAATTTTCACAATTAACCAGTTTCTTTGGATCATGCCTTACCGATTATAAATACTCACGGTTCGAAGAAGAATTACTTAATGGAAACAAGAGTACTTTTAGTCTAAATCTATCCAACAGCCTATTACGTATTATTGACATTAATTCTTGGAAATCTCAACTTTCAGTTGTCTATGCTGTTTTGTTGTTATATGTTATGGGATCCCATACAACAATATTTTCAGAACTTCCCTGTGTTTGTTCAGTCAAAGAAGGTATCAATAATTTTTTGTCAAGATGTGTCTTTAATAAAATTTTAGCATTTTAAACTAAAGTTTTTTTTAGAGTTTTGCCACACGTACAGAACTACGGAAATCTTATAAGGTCTGTACTGGGTGTCCCTAGCCTTCTTATTTTAAATGGGACATCCTGTATATTATTACTATTATTATTTAAATAAAAAAATAACATTCTGAGTACAATGGCACTAGATTGCTACTTTTTTTTATCTTTGAATCTAGGGTGCCATGAATGCAATAAAACGATAAATTTTGGATCAAGTGGTCACGGAAAAATGAATGTGACAATCTTTTGTCTTTTTAAGTGTACAGAGTCGTCTAAAGTTTACAACATTGTATTCATGGTCTTAAGTAAGTTTTTTTAGATTCAAGGGTAGCTAACTATAGGGCCTAAAAAGAGTTTTTTTACCAATAATTTAATACCATACAATTAATATTTTAGTTATAGTTAGGGATCCCTGGACCATTTTTTTAAGTCAGTACATTTTCAGTAAATTTCAATTTATACTGTTTGCCCACCCACCATAGATATCATAAGAGAGAAAATTGTTTGGCAAAATATTTTCGATTGTATGTACTTGGCAGGAATGACATTTATAACAATACCACGAGCCTTTAGGCGAATGATATTGATTAAATGCTGCTAACGAAATTACAAGTAACAAACCTAAATAAAACAAGAGAAATATTTTGCCCAAAATTTTTTCTCAAATTGATATTCGACAATGCTATTTCTCAATGATAATTATAAGTAGGTGTTTAACTTTTCAATTTACATAATAATAAACAATAGTTTTACCCTTCTTTTACTTAACCTAACTAAGTCCTATTCTGCCGTGATTAGCAGAAACGCCGTATCTGCACTTCGGGTCAATTTTTGTTTTTTCAAATCAATAAGTTTAAAATTGCATTATTTTCTTGCCAAATTAGTAAAAACGCCCAATTGTACGTAAAAACTCTAAAACGCAATATCTAAAACGAAAATCAAAATCTGTTATAATATAAAACAGCTCAGGATAAACGCCATATCTACTGGCTGTTTAACAAAAATACTGCATCTAAATTGCAAGTGATCCATTTGTCCTAAGCATACATCAGCTGCCGCGTTTTAAAAAAATGATGCGGTAAAAAAAAAGGTTTTAGAAAATCGTTTGGTACGGCTGGACAATTTACTTTAAACACGATTTACTTCGTTTCAACTTTTTGCACATACGGCGTTTTTGCTAATCACGGCAGTACAGGGTGTCCGGAAAATGTGGGAAATCTCTCGCACACGTATGAACAGATGAAAATAACACGATAGGTTCTTTGCTAAAATTTTCGTTTAAGCCCCCTGCGGAGATATGATCCCCTAAAAAGTGAAGAAATCGATTTTTCGTGAATAACTTTTAAAGCCTGTATAATTTGTTAATATTTTAGTACGATGCATACTAGTAAAGACCTCTTAAAATAGTGTCTTGAAACTTATGTCGCTTTAGTTTGCCAGGGACGGACTAGTTTTCAATACTGAATCAAAAATTACAAATTACATCGAAAATAAAATATTGTATTATTAAACAAAAAATAAACTCTTATTGTTAAAATAATTTTTACTCGAAAACGGCTCATTTTATCGATGTCAAACAAGAGTACCTTTTTTTAGCAAAGGTTTAAACTACCCAAAAACATATTTTTTGTGTCTTCACCATACAGGGCGTAAAAAATATTATCAATAATGTGCAAAAACTAGTCCGTCCCTGGCAAACTAAAGAAGCGACATAAGTTTCAAGGGCACTATTTTAAGAGGTCTTTACTAGTATGCATCGTACTAAAATATTATCAAATTATACAGAGCGCTTTAAAAGTTATTCACGAAAAATCGATTTCTAGCTGCCCCCTTTAGGGGATCATATCTCCGCAGGGGGGCTTAAACGGAAAAATTTTATAGGAACTTGTCGTGTTATTTTCATCTGTTCCATACGTGTGCGAGAGATTTCCCACATTTTCCCGGACACCCTGTATATTATATCACAAGACCTATACATTAAATCGATTTAAACTACCCAACAATATTTTGAGTAAGATGTTTCTTGGAAAATAGTTGAATGTACAGTAATGAAATAAAAACACGAGACATTTTTATTTTAAAATTAAAAGCTAACTAGCGGTCGATGTTTTTTTAATTATTGTCTAAACTTACATTAAAGTCAACAACACAACATTTTACTGATAATAAAAGTTTGACTGATAATAAAGTTCAAGATTTGTGGTTTCTAATTGGTTTATTTTCTATTAAATAAACATAGTATCCACAAGACCACCTATAAATTTGATCGATTAAACCAAAAAGAATACCAATCCATAGAACCCCACAAGTGAGATTTCAGCGTACCCTAAAAATTTTTAGTACTCTACCCTGACCAACAGATGGCGAAAGTAGTACGATGTCGCTTTTGCTAATACGATTACCATCAGAAATTGATAGCAGTCGCTGACGAGCAGTCGGCCCGATCAGTTAGAGTGAGGATATACGCAAAATTTAATAAAAATAAAATCCCCGATAAATGGACCCAGTATCCATAAGATTATTAAATTTATTATTTCAGAATAGGATATATCGATGCGTTTTTACAAAACATCGTAAGCGACATTCGCCAATTTTACGGGAAACGATTTTTTCTTCCCATCGCGTTATTTTTAAAGAAAACCGAGATCTGAATGTTTTTATTTTAGATTTCTTCTTAATTTAAATTACAAAACAAACATATTTAACATTTAATGTCAAAATTTTCAGAATCTCCTAAAAAAAGCTAAAAATTTTAAAATTCTAAACCTAAATAATAGTTAATTTTTAAATTTTTTATTTTTATTCAATTTATCTTGACAACGGTGGCAGACTTGCCACCAAAACGTCGATTTTTAGTTCTCTATTTACTTGCTTTATTTTTTTTTGTTTTGGTACTTTTAATTTATTTTTTGGCGTGTACCCAAATAACTACCATTAATTAAATGAACCGCCGAACCAATATAGAACATATCTTCATCTGAAATAAAGCCAATGAAAAAAAACGTTTCCCGTAAAACTGACGAATGTCGCTTACGATGTTTTGTCAAAAACCCATCGATATATCCTATTCTGAAATCATAAATTTAATAATCTTATGGATACTACCATTTATCGGGGATTTTATTTTTATTAAATTTTGCGTATATCCTCACTCTAACTGATCGGGCCGACTGCTCGTCAGCGACTGCTATCAATTTCTGATGGTAATCGTATTAGCAAAGCGACATCGTACTACTTTCGCCATCTGTTGGTCAGGGTAGGTACTAAAAATTTTTAGGGTACGCTGAAATCTCACTTGTGGGGTTCTATGGATTGGTATTCTTTGATTAAACTACCCAACAATAATTTTTGAGTAAGATTTTTCTTAAAAATAGTTGAATGTACCATAATTTAATAAAAACATGACACTCGCGCAGCGTTCGAGGAGTTTTTATTTTAAAATTAAAGCTGGCGGTCGACGTCTTTTTTATTATTGTCCATAAAACTATTTGCCAAGCCAATCTTGCAAAAGATATTTAGGGTAGTTTATTAGATTTAAATTTGTAGGTCGGGTAGTATACGGCTAGATTATTTCCTAAAAAACTTCCAAAAGAGAAACAAACAAAAAATTTTACTGATAATAAAGTTTGACATTTTCTTTCAACTTTGACAACTAGTTTGGATGATGAAAATGTATTTTCCTACGACCACTTGTGAAAATAGCAAATAGCACACTGATTTCATGCATAGAAATGCGTTATATCACACTAGTGTTGCAAAGTACTTTACAGCACTAGTGTTGCAAAGTACTTTACAACACTGGTGTGATACATATTATGATGTCATTCTAAAAACTGCTATTGGTTTTGCAAGTGACATATTTATTGTAGTGACAGTAAAAACTTTTTATTTACCTTAAACGGTAGAACCCAAATTAGCGAAAATCATCTTATTTTATATTTATTAAAATTTACGAAAAAATAAAAACATAAACAAAAATAGACATAACCACAAAAAACAACTTTCACTGACTGGCACAGTGTTGTCAGGTAAGTAGATCAAATTAAAAATCTCCCTTCTACCTTTGAGCACGTACTTTATAGAGGCAGCCTTGCCGCTTGACCGTTCGACCTAAAGCGCCAGAGAAAAAGCCTATAGATCAAATTCCTTCCTCTCTTTCTTCGTGTACTCAAACAACTAGTTAAATCTTTTTTTTAATCCCTAATTAAACCTAAGGCTAATACACACTTTATGAATCCACTTTCTTTTATCCATTCATAAATAGAATCAGACCCTTCCGACGTTGCCAAATGCTTTCCATATTTTGCATGGTAACTGACGTTTGGTAGTCGTTTTTTCCTTACTTTTAGGACTTTAGGTTATGCATTTACAATTTTCATATTTTTTATATTTTTTCTTAAAAATATGAGGAAAAACTGTTATTTTTACTTAATTTTATATGTGATGTTCAGTTTCATTAACTCGTTTTACCAATTTTACCCCACCCAGCACCCCTTTTCACTCCCCGGTCCCGTAAGTTTATTTACTGATATTTTTTAAAAACGGAATATTTTGGATATGCACCACTTACGTTTTATTTAGAAGAGTGTCTAAAATATGTAAGAATCGATAATTGTTAAAAAACACTTATAATAGCAGAAAACCGTATTAAACTATTAGCGTTATTACCTAACAAAACCATACAATTTTTATTAAGTGAGGGCCTTTTTAAATTCCAAAATGATAAAAGTTATATAATGCTTCTAGGTAGGTGATTTTCGATGTAAAAATATTGTCAAAACAGTATAATACAGGGTGATTCAAAAGTAAGCGGCATCCTTTCAGGAGCGTAATCCTTGCATAAAAATAAGGCAAAAAGTTCCTATAAACATATGGTCGAAAATGCATATTAAGGGAGCTACAACCCTTTGAAAGTTACTGAAGAAATTAGGTTTTTATTTAATATCTTTATGATTAAAAAAGGAAGTTTTTGAAACTTTTTAAGGTTATATTTTTTTTAGTGGCCAATTTTATGGTGAAACCAATTTTTCGCCTTGACGCTTCTAAGGGGTGGTTTTTAAGGGTGTAGGGAATAAAACCCTCACTAACTTTTCCCCTTTATAAGATTTTAACTTTTTGATAGCTTTTTCTGAAAGTCCAATGATTTTTACCAAAAAAAGGTACTCTTGCCTCAAGTCGCTAGGGGCAATAGTTTTCGAGAAAATCGCGCGTAAACACTTCAATGCAGGATTGACCCCTATTTTCATTTGAAAAAAAAAAAATTCAATTTTTAAAATAAGGGCTTTGTAGCTTTTAATAAGACGAACAAAAAAATCTTATAGTAGTCATACCGTTACCTTGGCCGACCCCCACTCCTCCACCTTGGCTCCTCCCCTTTCCACTCGGCGCCCCGCCCACTTGGCGGATCTCTAACCAATGGCTCCTCCCCCTTCCACTCGGCGCCGCGCCCACTTGGCGGATCTCTAACCAATGGGATGGTTCGGCGGTCGATTTTTGTATTGTCACTAGTTGGTAAATCTTACGTTTTTTTATAGAATATGGAGGACAACACGCTAATTTTGAGCTATAGAGAGCTCTTTGATATTTTATACAGTTTTCCGCAAAAAATTTGGATACAAGATTTCGGCAATTACAAAACCACATTCTCAGCCAAACTGGGCATGATCAATTGTCTGGCGATGAAAAAAGAATTTTTCAAGATTTAAGGCTCTTTTTATAAAAAATGGGTTGCCATAGGCCGACAAAAGGAGAAATTTTTGAACTGTCATTCCAAATGGTTAAATTTAAGTCTAAAATTTTCTAAAAAGAATATAGACCTAAATATGAATAATGCAGGACGCCCAAAAGTTCCATTTAAAGACTGTTCCGAGAGAACAAAAAGAGTTAAAACTGCGGCAATTAGGAGCAGCACCAGTACGCAAGAATTAGCCTATGCTACACAGATGTGCTTCCGTGCAGAAGGAAAACTTGATGCTTTAAAAATATTAAAAGATATTTCTAATGTACCTTCGAGGGCTGCAGAATATACTAAGGCGCTTATCGATCAAAAAACTCATATTCCAAATTAAGCGGGGATGAAGCACTTTCCTTATTAATTGAGGCAAAGCTTAGTAAGAATCAATATAAACTTATAAGACATCAAGTAAGAGAAAAACAATGTTACGTCTTTCCAGCATACGATGAACTACTGGAAGCTAAAAAGAGATGCTACCCTACAGAAATTTTAATTCACTCTGACACAGAAGCTGAAGTTCCCTTGCAGTCTTTATTAAATCATACCTGCCTAAGACTTATTCAGCTGCAAAGAGAAGTACTTCAAAGTTTAAATATTAGTTCCCTAAATCTAGTATTGGTATGTAAATGGGGGTTCGATGGATCTTCTGGCCAAGCAGAGTACAAACAAAAATTTGAGAACCTGGAAAGTTCAGACTCCAGCATTTTTCTAACTTCACTAGTGCCCATTAAACTGACATCCCAAATAAGTAACAGTTCATACTCCACCATTATTTGGCAAAACTTAAAAACCTCCTCACCCCGTTTTTGTCGGCCGATTAAATTACAGTTTACTCGTGAAACACCGGAACTTACTTTACAAGAAAAACAACAGATGGATCTTCAAATTAACAACCTTGTTCCATTTTGTTGCAACTTTGAAAACATAAGTATTTCTGTAACATTTCAATTACATTTTACTATGATTGACGGCAAAGTTTGCAATGTTGTAACTTCTAATAAGTCAACCCAAAAATGTTACATTTGTGGAGCTAGTTCAAAAGATTTCAATAACATTGATGCTGTTCTTTTACGACCAATTTTAGATAATAATTTAAAATATGGACTTTCAACTCTGCACGCCTGGATTCGTTTTTTGAATGCCTTTTGCATTTAGCTTATAAAATAAATATTTCAAAATGGCAAGCAAGAAATGCGGAAGATAAGTTAAAAGTAATGGAGTCAAAAAACGAATTCAGGAATCACTACGTAACATTCTTGGCTTAATTGTAGATAAACCTAAACCGGGTTTCGGTAGTTCTAACGATGGGAACACTGCCCGTAGGTTCTTCAGTAATGCAGAAATAGTTGCAGATATTACGGGAATTGATGTTAATCTTATCCGAAGACTTCATGTAGTACTGCAAACTTTGTCGTCAGGTTTTGAAATAAACATAGAAAAATTTAAAGATTATTCATTGGAAACAGCAAAAATGTTCGTATCTCTTTATCCCTGGTATCCCATGCCACCCACTGTTCATAAAGTACTGATACATGGCTCCGAAATAATAAATTATTTTCTTATTCCAATAGGACAACTATCCGAAGATGCACAGGAGGCACGAAATAAAGATATTAAACGTTACAGAGAAGATTTTTCCAGAAAAACTTCAAGAAAGGATAATTTAAGGGATATTATAAATCGCCTCCTTGTATCTTCGGATCCTTGCATAGGAAATTTTAGAAAACCATCTCAAAATAAAAATAAAAACTATCCCCTGAAGCACTAGATTTAGTAGAACCCCCTAAAGTTGATTTACCTTATTCCAATGAGAACAGCATTTTAAATATTTTAGAACTTAATATTTCTGATGAAGAACTGTCAGAATAGGTTACATTTATTTTTTTATAGGTTTAGGTTAAAATAGGTAATTCATTTTATTTAGTAGTAAATTGTTATTCAGTATAATAGGCGGTAAAGATATTACAATATATTAATGTAATGAATTACGTGACTTATAAATAATATTCAGGGTTAAATATATTTTCGTAGATTCTATTTTATATTTATTTCATTTTTAATTTGGTTGAGTATATTGCCCTTTAGGAAACTTTTTGTATAAATTGCTTAAAAAGACTAATAAAAATTACATCAGGATACACAAATTAATAAAATATATCCACAATGTTTTCTTTTAATTTTCACGGAAGGCGATTTTACATTTTTAAAAAATTAAAGGGATATTTTAAACCTTAAAAAATTATCGAAAACATCTGAATTAATGCCATTTAGAGTGATACGTGCGTTTTTAGCTTTAAGGATGAAACATTTAATTGATAGAATTTTATTATTACATAAAGTATATAACTGCAATTTTATATAGATATACCTTTACGTTATATTTTCAAGCTTAATAGTGCAAATTAAATACATAGTAGTACATTTAAATAGAATTTAAAGTAAATTTAGAGTCTATACAAGTGTTAAGTAGGTATATTTTTAATAAAAACTACGGCCTTAAAAACTTGGTTGTATATGTTAAGCCTTTCAGAAATATATACCCATATATCGTCCCATTACTGCTAAAACTCACTAACTGACTTTTAGGAAAGTCAAACACCAAGTGTATTTTGAAGGAGAGTGCCTACGAAAAAATTATTAACTAATATTTCTTGTGATATATTGTATCTTACTATATAAGATATAATATATTCCAAGAAATAATACATAGACACTCTCATCCAAAATACATTTGGGGTTCAACTTTACAAAAAATGCAGTTAGTGACTTTTGGCAGTAATAGGACGATATACAAGGTGGCCCACTTTCAACGCGGGATTCCATAGAATTTTGATTTCGAACAAAAACTATGTTATAGATTGCTACCTTACCTACTTTTTAAAATTATTTTGAAGTGTACAGAGTGGGTCAAAAAACATGATACACCAAAAACCGACGCAAAAGACATTTTTTTAAATCGAACATTCTGTATATTTTTGCATTTTTGAATCTACATAAAATTCTAAGCATTTTGGCTTTTCATGTTCCTATACCTAAAGTTAGTAGTTTGGGAGTTATAAACAATTGAAAATCGGAATTTTTGAACTTTGACGATTTACTGAGCAAAAACAGTTGAAGATAGAGCAAAATGGCTTTCACTTTTCTATATTAACTTTTTAAGGGCTATCTAACGGTATTAAAAAGTGAAGGTGATTTGAAGGTTAATGAAGGTGAATTTAACCTTCAATTTACCTTCACTTCACCTTCCTTCACCTTCACTTCGCCTTCACTTTTTATTTCCCTTAGATAGCTCTTGAAAAGTTAAGATAGGAAAGTGAAAGTCGTTTTGCTCTATCTTCAACTGTTTTTGCTTGGTAAATCGTCAAAGTTCAAAAATTCCGATTTTCAATTGTTAATAACTCCCAAACTATTAACTTTAGGTATAGGAAAATGACAAGCCAAAATGCTTAGAATTTTATGTAGATTCGAAACATGCAAAAATATACAAGGTGTCCCATTTAAAAGAACCTGTTTTTGGTGTGCCATGTATTTTTGGCTCACCCTGTATACTTCAAAATAATTTTAAAAAGTAGCTAAAATAGCAGTCTATAACATAGTTTTTGTTTGGAATCAAAATTCTCAATAGTATGGATACTATGGAATCCGGTATATAGGTTGTCGTTCATGCCAAGTTTCGAAACATCCTGTATAAAACTTATTAAGATATCAATAAAACTTTTGCCACTTAAAATGATTATAATTTGTGTGTTTGTAATTTTGGAATGATAAAACAACATTTTTGATCTTCTTTTTAATTTATGCCACGTTTTAACAATAATCGGCCACTGTGTGACGCCTCGTGCAACAATATTCCCACTCGTATGAAATAAGTCAGTTTCCACCCTTGTAATGTAATATACTATTGCGGTTAAACAGCACAATGGTGGTTTCTGATTGGTCCATTTTTTGATGAGGAAAATAACAGGAGGGGTTGCTATGACATTATTCCAGTGTAAAACACTCTAGTAAAATAGTATTGCCAAAACCTTCATGTTTCCCAAAACAGGAATCTTATTCTCAGCCATTTTTACTCTTCGTTTAGACAATTCTTATCGCATGTCCAGGGACCGTTTGTCTCTCGGCGAGCGGCTCACTTGAGAAAGTCATGTTGCTGCAAACGTCAGATAACTTACAATCTCTGTCGAATTAATTTTTAAGCAGGTCTGTTTCTTGCTAAATTGTTGACGTGGTTTGTTGGAGTTTTACTTAACCCAAAAGTGAAAATTATTAAGGGTTTTAGAAAATGTACCGGGCTTTCCCTTATAACTTTAAAAAAGACAAAGAAAAAATATTTATTTATTTGTATTTTTATTTTGTTTTCTGTGGAACCCTAAAAACCTCTAAGTAAAAGATTAAATATAATATCAATGTTCCAAAACGATATAACATGTTGCTAGTGTTTGATTTTAAATAGATTATCTAATAAAAGGTAATTTTCTATCCTATCTATTTTGTTTTGATTTAAAATATATCGCAAGATTTTTTTTTAATTCTACAGAAAAAAATATAATAAAAAACTATATCAAAAACGTGTCCAAGATAAGAAGGAACAGTATGGGCATCTTGGAAATGGTAAGGAGATACAAAGTCGGTTAAATCAGGACAAAGTTAAGGTTTTATGTGCCTAATAATATGGAGTTTAGAAAGTTTTAAAATTCCGAATATTTTTGGGGATATTCGGAAAAAAACAACTAAATTAGAAATTTGTTTTATTTTTCAGGGCCTTATTCAATATCGGATTTAAAAATAAATTGCACTTCTGCATTGACATTTTTCTGCTTTATGCAATGATGATGTTTGATTTTTGTGGGACCATCATCACCCTTTTTTTTTTAAGGTCCTGATTCTATTATTCCAATGTTTGCTTACTCCAGCATATGATATCGGATTTCGGAAGGGAAAAGACTCTCGATTGTTTTCGTCTCATTCATTTCTGAAACAAAACTTCAAGTACATGCACCAAAATGATGTAATAACCCTTTGAATACTAAACAACCAGTTCTTTCAATTACTCATGCCCCTTTGAGGTTATGTTTTTGGGTTAAAGTGATAAAAATTGTTTTATGAGACTTGGTTAAGCATTTGGTGTACTTCAACAAATGCATTTCAGTAGGAAAACTGAAAAACCAAACCCCTCAGCCAACTGGACTACAATGTTTTCCACATGACCAATTTTGAGGTTATATTTGCGAATTTACAAAAAACTGGGACGTGCTGGACCAAAACGGTCATTAGATTCGGATTCAACGCATCGAAATACACAAGAAACACTATGTCCAGGTTCTAGTTCAGAATACTTTTTTTGTGTGTCTGTGTAATCAATGATGAAAAGATATACTTATACAATAATAATTTTTATAGGGAACTTGTTTTAGGGGTTTTTAGTAAGGTAAATCTACCAATAACCAAGGTATCTTCTGTTATTTCTCTAAATATCAGAAAATCCTTAAAAACAAATAATTAGCGTGGTGGCAAAAACTTGTTTTTAAACATTGACCATAATGCGGTATAATTATTATTTGGCGAATAATCATGCAAAAGCTTCCTAAGTTGTTTTGCATTTGCGCAAATAAAAGATCTTACCATTATACTGTCAATGTTGAACTAAACAAATTATGATATGCTCCTTATTTGTTAGGCGGTCTTTTTGTAGGGAACACGCCAAAAGTCTATGTAGAAAAAATAGGACCGCTTTGGTCCTGGTCCCAGGGTATAGCGATCTGACCCTGTTCAGCCCCATTGACCCCTATAAACTTGCTGGTCGCCTTAAACAAAATAAAAAAAAGTCCTTAAAAACCCAAAAAATCTAATTAAAAAGCAATGTTTTTGTGGCAAGTTGTCTAGTTAAAATTAAATTTAAAATTTCAATCAAAAATTAACTAATATTTAAACTAAAAATGTTTGAAATTTCCAGCTGTTTATGAATAATCTAAAAATAGTTTTATGTTTTACCCACCTATTATTGATCTGTAATACCTTAGAAACGGAATATGTTATGGTAGCAATAATACCTGCTATCACACCTAGGGCATTATAAGCGGGCATTATGATAATGCCCGCTTATAATGCCCTAATGCGCTAATATGGAAATTTTATTGCTTATCCAATTTTATTTCTTTCACAATAAAGATCAAGTTTATACAAAAAATAATTTTTCTTTAAACAATACTAAAAATTAAACTTTATTTCCAAAATAAAAATTACAATTTTGAAATGTCCCGGAAAATGTAGCTGATCCCACTATAGAATGGTCGGTGTTTTTTGTGATGGTAGCAGCGGTGGTAGCACTAACGCTATTTTGTATAGAAGAACAGTCCATTAATAAATTTTAATATTTGTTCTCCTTCCAAAACTTTAGACTTCTTCGGGACGTATCCTTTCGACTTAACTTTTAAAAAGATATGAGACGATGGTATTGCGAAATGTCTATATTTTCATAGACCATCAACGTAGACCTTAGGGTGGAATACTTGGTCCAGAGAGAGTTCGGACTGTATTTTTCCGACTAAAAATAATAAAGTTTGTTAAACATATGTATTAAAATAAAATCAATAACTTACCAGTTCCTGAAAATATGCCATTAAAACGGTTTCGGTTATTTGAAGAATTGCGTTCGCATCTTTCCAAATACCAAATATGCCATACTCCCGATCATACTGTTGCCTTGATTTAACTGGCAAAAGATTTTCGGTCGCTTTTATGGCCTTTTCTCTTATATTTTGTGGAATTTCTTCCATTTTGAGCAAATCGTTAAATAAAAAATGCCAACTGACTAACTGATAGAAACATCAAAGTCAAACTTAACACCAGTCATTATCTACTTACGTATACAGGTACAGGTGCAACTTATTTTTTATATTGCGAATAAATAATGTAATTAGTCATTGAAAAACTCTTTTTGGGTAAAACATTGTATGCACCATAAATAGCTATAATGTGTCGTATTAAACGTAATTTTTTTATTACATTTTTGGGGTTTAGGGAGGTTTTTCTATATTTTGTTTCATACGACCGGCCAGTTCATAGAGGTCAATAGAGCTGAACTACCAAATTTAATGTTTCCTTTAATTAAAGTTATATCTCAAAGCCTACTGGGCAAATTGAAAATAATAAAATTTTTAAAATATCGATTTTAAATGTATAAATGTAATTTTCCTAGAAAATGGAAACATAGATTATTTTCAAAAAATGAAAAAAAAGTTTAAAACTATTTTCAAAAGCGAAACGTTAACAACATTTCGAATGGTCAATCATTACCATCGGAAAGGCAAAAGAAAGAAAATCGAGGAAAAAGCGAAAAAGATTTAATAACCGAAGCTCAACGAAATCGTTCATCATTTGACCGCTTCGGCCGAGATAAAAAGCTCTTGCTCTAACGTTAACACAATTCAATTTGTCTTAGTACAGGATCGGATTTCCTAAAACACCGTGTACATCATATAATGATGGGTTGTGAATAAGGATATAGACTTGGAAAACTTTAAAAAAATAGAATTAGTTAAAACAAACAGATAAACTTATGTAATATTCCTAAGTTTTTGTTTAAATACCAATTATTGTTTAGACGTTCATAAAAACACTGCTTCAAATTTAAAAATATATACAGGGTATCTCTAAAAAGTCTTTACAAAATACTACTCATACACTTCCTGGACCAAAGTACAACGATCTAACGCAATTTATGACTAGTCGAAAAGTTAATCGCTTGCGTGATACAGGGTGTCAAAGTTTTTATTTAATTTGAGTTATTTTTTAATATATTATTTATTATTAAAAAATGTTTACAAAATTCCGCATCATGTTTTTTTAAGTAAGAAATCAGAAGCAACTCATATTTTTGCTGTTTTATGTAGGGAAAGCCACCTGAAGTACTTTTCATTTGTTTTAAGTGTCATTACTTATTTTTTGCCTTGGTATATTTTCATTTTGGTAGATAACTTTTAATTCTCCTATATTTTTTGCACAAAAAAGTATACCTGACAAATATCGCTACAAGCAACCGTTTCTAAGATATTTTAGATTCAACGTTTAATTTCATATACAGGGTGATTCAAAAATCGATCACAAAACTTAAGGGGTGATTCTACTTGACAAAATAAGGGTATAGCTTCATATATTTTTTTCAAAATGTCATTCGTATTCGAGTTACAAGCCGTCAAAGTTCAATTTTTATTTTGGTTTTTTTTGCCATATTACATTTATTTTTTAACCAATCCAGTTGATATTTGGCACACCAATCGAGCTTTGCAGATTTTAAAATTTTAAGCCAAAAGTACTTTTTTAAATACTGTCAGAGGGTACTTTACCTAAAACTTAAAATTTATTTTCATCATAACTAACATTTTTATTTTGACAAATATCGCAAAGCTAGGGGCGCCATTTTTATAGACAATCAAAAACAGGGTACTCTTTATTAAAGTCGATAAACCTCACCGTTTAGGCACCAATAGACATTAAAGTTTTCATCAATTACAATCAAATTACCTACATACATACAAGGTGTCCAGTAACTCAACCGAAAAACTTTATGGAGCGATTGTACAACAAAAATAAGAAAAAACTCCATATAAACATATGTCCTAAACGCCTTAGTTTTTGAACTATGTGGTGTTAAAATTAAAAAAATAAAAGTTTTTTGTAACTCGAAAACTAATGACATTTGAAAAAATTATATGAAGCTCTACCCTTATTTTGTCAAGTAGAGATCACCCCCTGAAGTTTCGTAATCGATTTTTCGAATCATCCCTGTATAAAAATGTCTTTCACATTTATTTACACTTTATTTAGGATACTCGAGTTTTTCTAAAAGATCTGTATAAATTGATACTACAATTTCCTTACGCCAAAACACAACGATTTACTCCTAATTTACCTGGTTAAAAAGTTAATCGTTTTTAAGCTACAGGGTGTTCAAGTCAAAAAATAAATGGAAAATTTGACACCCTGTATTTGCAAACCAGCAACGTTTTGACCAGATAAATTAAATTAGTTCGTTGTTTAATAGCTAAAAGAATTTGTGGTATTATTTTGTGCAGGCCTTTTGGACACCACCTGGTGGCCTAGATAAAGCGAGAATAAATGCAATGGCAAACTTTGGTATAGTATGAAATTTTAATTCTGAAATATCTCAAAAACTGGCAGCAATATTTTTAAGTATACCTCTTTGTGTGAAAATATAGGAAAGAAAATCTTTAGTGTAATTTTTATACACTGAGCCAAAAAATAGTTATGACACCAATTTAAACCTAAGCAAAGGACTTCAGATGGCATTCCTTCTACATTTCACAACAAAAACATTAGCATATTTTGATGTCCCACCCTAAAAACCTTTAAATACTAGATTTTGTTAAAAACTGTTTTATAATAAATAAAATATTTAAAAAATAACTGAAATAAAATAAAATATTTAACGACTCTATATCTTGTAAACGATCAATTTGTCGAGTAAAGTAAATTGTGTTAGATCGTCGTATTTTGGTCCAAGGAATTTGTGGTGGCATTTTGTACAGGCCTTTTCAGAGACACCCTGTATACTTTTATTAGTTGGTTATTATTTTAAAAATGCCGCTTAGTATAAATAAAGGCCATTGAGGCAGGTCATGGCCTCTTTTTCTTATATTTTGTGGAATTTCTTCCATTTTGAGCAAATCGTTAATAAAGAATGCCAACTGACTAACTGATAGAAACATCAAAGTCAAACTTAACACCAGTCATTATCTACTTACGTATACAGGTATAGGTGCAACTTATTTTTTATATTGCGAATAAATAATGTAATTAGTCATTAAAAACACTCTTTGGGTAAAACATAAAGCATTGTAATGCACCACGAGCTTTACTGGACTATAATGCCCATCAGGTCGAAATCTAGCCCTCGGGCTATTTCTGACCTTCAGTGCATTATAGCGTTAGTAACGCCCTTGATACATAAATAGCTATTTTTCACCGTAATATTCAATATAATTAATGTCACGATTGATCCAATATTTTTACTTTGCATTTTATTGTGTAAAACTTAAATTTTTACCTTTTATTTACATGTAAGTAAGTAATTAAATAAACATTGTTATCGGAATTTAAAATAACGGTATTCTAACTGAAATTTCAGATTTTGATGCTTATTTGATTCCCCACCCTAAAAAAACCCTTAAATACTAGATTTTGTTAAAAACTGTTTTATAATAAATAAAATATTTAAAAATAACTGAAATAAAATAAAATATTTAACGATTCCTATATCTTGTAAACGATCAATTTGTCGAGTAAAGTAAATTGTGTTAGATCGTCGTATTTTGGTCCAAGGAATTTATGGTGGCATTTTATACAGGCCTTTTAGAGACACCCTGTATATTTTATTATTTGGTTATTGTTTTAAAAATGCCGCTTAGTATAAATAAAGGGCATTTAGGCAAGTAAAACACACGTCCCTTAAGGTGTCGCAGCTAAAGTAGTTGTCTTTGTAACCTTGGAATACACCAGGCCGATCTGGGTGCTGTATACAGAGGTGTCCCGAAATTCCGTTCATATATTTTAAGAAGTGATTCTACACAAACATATATGAAAAAAAGTTTTTTTAAACATATGTCCTAAACGTCTTAGTTTTTGAACTACAGGGTGTTAAAAATTTAAAAAACAATGTGTTTTTTATTAATATCTTTCTACGAATTTAGATATTTTAAACAAATTTGGGGGACGCCTCCTATGCACCAAAAGACATTTTTGGCATACAAGAAAAAAATTATTTTCAGTGTCGTTCATGAGGGGTTTAAGGTAAATATTTTTCAAGAAAAAATGGTACGCCACTGCATTTTTCTAAAATAAAAATATTTTTTAAAATACCCATTTAGGTTAACACAAATTTGATCTCTTGACTTTTTTAATTGATGCATGGTTTTCGCGTAAATAAATAAAAATATTTCTCGGCACGGTCATTTTGTATAGATCATATCAAATTCTACAGTGAAAAATTACCTTCGACTTAAATACTTGAAGATTTGGAGGGGAAGGAAAGACCTCCGCGGGCAGCAGGTTCCACAACCTAGAAACTCTAGGGGTAAAAGAACGAACAAAGTGAGAAGTTCGGGGCCTGTCCAGTTGGACCGTATAGGGATGCATACGCGCGGAACCACGAGTTTCTCTGTTGGGAACCGTAAGTGGAGGAACTATACTGGACAATTCTTCAGAGCAGAAGCCATGGAAGTACCTATAAAAAGCGATAAATCCCCCACAGCCCGACGATGTGCAAGAGAGGGAAGCCTTTCTGTAAGTGAAGGATCATTAATGAGACGAATAGCTCTTCTTTGAATAGAATCAAGAATGCTTAGGGTTGTTGGGGACGCCATGCCCCAGATATGAGAACAATATTCCAAGGGAGGTCGGATTTGGGACACATATAAAGTGTATAAATTAGAAGGGGAAAAATACTTTTCTGGCTCGAAAGAGAAATCCAAGCTTTTTTGAAGCTGCCGTGGCTATAGATACAATGTGTTTATGCCAGTTAAGGTTACTTTCAAATGTGACGCCCACAAGATTAAAGGTGTCTTTGCTCTGTAAAACTTGGCCGCTCATAAGTAGAGGATGAGTATTTGATGACTCTTTTCGCGACAAGGAACATGATTGTGTTTTGGATGCATTAAAATGGACGAGATTTTTAGCGCCCCAATCCAATATTAAATTAAGATCCTGCGAAAGAGATATCTGCATCGCTCTGCGTTTGTTTTCCAAGTCAGGTTTGGTAATGGGTTTAGGAACCTGAAAACTAGAGTGAAGTGTACTATCGTCGGCGAGAAGTGATTTTTATTTATTTACGCGAAAACCCTGCATCAAATCAACTTGGTAGTGTATCGCCAGACTAGCCATAGGAAGTCCCATAGTAAATTTTAATAAACTTCAAATATTGGCTTCCCTACTGATTTTACAACAAAATTGTATATATTTTTTTACTCATACTCATACTCTTATATTACAAAAGGTATTTACAATTTACAAGTTACAAATCACAGAACATCTTCCCTAAAGTTATCAGTTACTATACATATAAACTTAATATTTTAATAAAGCTATCTACTATGTAGGGTCAAAATATCCATGACGCCGGATGAAGAGATTATGCCTTAAATGGTATAAATACAATTTATATATACCGGAACTATTTTAAAGACGTTAAAAAATATTCACACTAAAGTTCGCTATGTCCTAATAAGCCAATTAAAAGTTACGTACGGTATGTATTACCGTACGTACAATTTTACAAATAGTTCTTCCTAAATAACTTTTAATTTAATAAATTTCAATTAATAGGGAGACAATATTTTGAAGTATTCAAAATTCACATGAGATTTCCAAAAGCCAGTCAGTCATAAATATTTAGGGATGGAAATGGAAGAGCAGTTGTTTGTTAAAGGAATCTACTTGCTTGACCATTCTTTCTGATCTTTGTTTCTAAAAGAAATCGATATGAATAATACTTATGTTCTAGTAAAAGATGCCTTCTGCTAAATTCGTCCCTGGTTCTTCAAAAGGGCGGCGTAATTTGCGTGGGGAGGCAGATTGACCGTTGGCCGAGTCGCTGATTGAATTTCCCATGGGAGCCCGCCCCACAAAACTGCCGATTTTCAAATCCTGACGAATTGGAGATGAAGGCCGAAGTCTATCAGATCAAAATGAGTTTTACAGTTTCATAAATTACATCAGCTTCATCTTTTTTGTACTTTGCTACGAAAGAAATTTAGAAAAAATAAATATTTTATGTATTTCTGATCTCCTAAACATCACTATTTAATTTTTAAAACTTTTCTATTTAAAATACAGTTTATTTAAAAAAAGGACTTTACAATTATCCAAGAGCCCGTGAGCGGCACACCTTCGTTATTTTGTAAAAGCTGAAAGGTTAAAAAATTTAAACTTAACTTTTTTATGTTTTACCCATCTATTATTGATCTGTAATACCTTAGATACGGAATATGTTATGATAGCAATAATACCTGCTATCACATCCTAGGGCATTATAAGCGGGCATTAGTGATAATGCCCGCTTATAATGCCCTAAGTCGCTAATATGGAAATTTTATTGCTTATCCAATTTTATTTCTCTCACAATAAAGATCAAGTTTATACAAAAATAAATTTTAATATTTGTTCTCCTTCCAAAACTTTAGACTTCTTCGGGTCGTATCCTTTCGACTTAACTTTTAAAAAAGATATGAGACGATGGTATTGCGAAATGTCTATATTTTCATAGACCATCAACGTAGACCTTAGGGTGGAATACTTGGTCCAGAGAGAGTTCGGACTGTATTTTTCCGACTAAAAATAATAAAGTTTGTTTAACATATGTATTAAAAATAAAATCAATAACTTACCAGTTCCTGAAAATATGCCATTAAAACGGTTTCAGTTATTTGAAGAATTGCGTTCGCATCTTTCCAAATACCAAATATGCCATACTCCCGATCATACTGTTGCCTTGATTTAACTGGCAAAAGATTTTCGGTCGCTTTTATGGCCTTTTCTCTTATATTTTGTGGAATTTCTTCCATTTTGAGCAAATCGTTAAATAAAAATGCCAACTGACTAACTGATAGAAACATCAAAGTCAAACTTAACACCAGTCATTATCTACTTACGTATACAGGTACAGGTGCAACTTATTTTTTATATTGCGAATAAATAATGTAATTAGTCATTAAAAACTCTTTTTGGGTAAAACATAAAGCATTGTATGCACCACGAGCTTTACTGGACTATAATGCCCATCAGGTCGAAATCTAGCCCTCGGGCTATTTCGACCTTCAGTGCATTATAGTGCTAGTAACGCCCTTGATACATAAATAGCTATTTTTCACGTAATATTCAATATAATTAATGTCACGATTGATCCAATATTTTTACTTGCATTTTATTGTGTAAAACTTAAATTTTTACCTTTTATTTACATGTAAGTAAGTAATTAAATAAACATTGTTATCGGAATTTAAAATAACGGTATTCTAACTGAAATTTCAGATTTTGGATGCTTATTTGATTTTAAAACCCTTTTGATTAAAGACACTAGGCGCCCAAGTCTCGATACGCTAATGGTTTAATCAAATATCTTAAAAGCTTTTTAAATGCCATTCAAGATCATTTATTTAAAAAGCAAAAATATTTGATGGCACCGTGGGCGTACCGAGATCTGGGTTGCTTCCCAGTGACGAAAATTTTTGTGCGTCACGCTCCAGAGCTTGAAGCTCTTGAACTGCTTCTAAAAAGTTAGTCACTGGAACGCATCCCTAGACAAGGAAAGAGAGATACTTTAAGAAATTTTAAAATTTCGTTGTTTTTAACCTTTCTTGGCTTTATAATAATAATCTCTTTTTAATATCTAATTTCATTTTAAATAAATAATTTTAAAAATCCATCCTTAACCATAAAAACACGTTTGAAGCACAAAAACCAAAAGAAGGATTAGTGCATGAGGGGCAAGGGGAAAGAAAACGGAGTAGCTTAGGTGCATAACACTTTCCGTCACTGGAACACCATAAAGTAGAACGAAATGCTCCTGAGCTACTCGGGAGCGCTCTATTTGCGTCACTGAAAAGCCACTCTGAGCGCCTAGTGTGCATTGACATTAACGTGAACATTATTTTTCTAAGAAGCAAAAGCATTTGCCATACACAACTTTCTTAAAGATTAAAATTTTTGGTCTATTTCAACTATTTTAAAGTCCGTTCTGTGGACATACTGTATATGTTAATATTTGGTTAGTTCAAGTAAAAAACATACTAGCTTGTCAAAAATAAAGGCAAAACAAACTCTTTAAATATATATAGTATTAGGTTTATACAGCTGTGTTTACTCAAGTTGGCACCATATAGATAACTTTTTAATTATTAATTGTACAAAAAAAGGTATTCTTAAACGGAATCATTAGATATTAATTTTTTTAGTAGTAGCTTGTATACCGTCAAAAATATAAATTTTGCCCCAGAGGAAAGTACCCTTATTTTTTTATAAAGAAAAAATGTTAGGGATTAAAAATATCATTAAAATATGCAAACTTGTTGATTAAAAAAAACTTTTTAATATTTTTTAAGCGTTAGGGGTGAAAATTTAGGTTTGTACATTAGTGCATACCTATTTGGAAATATAATATGTAAAGGAAGCTTAAAAATTGTCAAAACAGCAAAATGTTACAGAAACGTTTGTTATCGCTAAAAATTTTTTTTTTTATTATTCAATTTTCATATTTAAAAGGTATTTTTAAACCTGACCATCCTTTTTTAATAAAAATTTTCTATATTATGAAAAATAAGGGTACTTTCCTCTTGAGCAAAACTCATATTTTTACATACCTCCTATACCACTGCAAATTACTAATGTCTGATGATTGCATATAAGAAACAACTTTTTTCGTAAAATTGATAATAAAAAAGTTTTTCATATGGTGCGAACTTAAGTAGACATTCTGTAAATTAAAAATTTTAGTTTTTACTTGCATCATTTTTTAATTAAAGCCCTTAAAATCAGTTAAACTTGATTTTTAAAGATTTTTCCATTCCACAATCATTCACATTCCACATCTCACAATTAATTCCGAAGATCCTCAAGCATGATCGAACACGGTATCTTGCGTGTTGCACCTCCTCTGCTCTTCGCTTCAAAATCCTCTGGGTGCTATAATAGCCAGGGTAGTAAGTGATAATTACAGGTCACGTGACAGTTAATTGCCGTCGATATTTTAGCTTAGAAGACAGTAAGTAATATAAATTGGGTTGCATAAGGTACTAAAACTTTGGATATCCAAACGGGTGGTATACATGTAATTGCTTATTCTGAAACATAATTATGAAAAATATAATATTTTGTATAAATAATGGAATCATTTATTATTGCCTACGGAAGACTTTAAGATATTATTTTATTTATTATCCAGAAATGAAAAAGAGAGCTAAAGCTCCTGCACTGCAAGGTAGCATCCGTCGAAACACTGTCAGATCTGGCGATCCCGATTTTCACATTAGCCAAAGGTATTTCTTCGAAGGTAATTGAGATCACCAATCGCAGACCGGTTTCGAACCATTTTGCTTCTTATCAGTACGGTGAAGGCGATGACAAAAAACTCCAAAAAATGTTTTAAGAAATAAAATGGCGTATAAGCGTAGGAGCTTATTGTCCACTTCGCCCTCTGTCAACAGAGTAAAAAAATAATAAGCGAACCTAGGTCCGTTCATCAAATACTTGTAAAATAAGTATTCTTGACAAACAGATGCTACTTTGCAGTGCAAGTAAATAACAAGCAGCTCTCCTTTTCATTTCTGTATAATAATTTTAATCTGCTTGTCAAGATATACTTATTTTTACAATTATTTTATTTATTATAATTTTAAAGCATACTGTTAGAAATCTAAATTGGGTATCATATACCTTTAAATTGTAAGGTGGCAACTAGAAATATAAATGCGTGTCTTAGATTTTTAAATTGTGTGCCAGTTTTAGGAAACAACAAATGCAAAATATTATTTGCTTTAAAAGCCAAAAGTTTATTTCCTAATATTTAACACATCGTAGTTCAAAAACTAAGACGTTTAGGACATATGTTTTTTCCTTATTTTCTGTTATAGAATCACCCCGTAAAGTTTGTGGGTTGAGTTACTGGACACCCTGTATGTATGTAGGTTATTTGATTGAAATTGATGAAAACATTGATGTCTATTGGTGCTCCAAACGGTGAGGTTTATCGACTTTAATAAAGAGTATTTTATTTTAAGTTTTTGATTGTCATATAAAATGGCATTTATGATATCTGTCAAAAATAAAAAGTTATGATGTGAAACAAATTTTAAGTTTCAGGTGAAGTGCCCTCTGGCGGTATTTAAAAAAAGGACTTTTTGTCTTAAAATTTTAGAATCTGCAAAGCTTGATTTGTGTGCCAAATATGTAGGTGGACTGGTTAATTAATAAATGCAATATGGCGTAAAAACCAATATAAAAATTGAACTTTGACGGCTTGTAACTCGAAAACGAATGACGTTATGAAAAAAATTATATGAAGCTCTACCCTCATTTTGTCAAGTAGAAATCGTTTGGGTTGTATCGTATTATATATATATATATATATATATATATATATATATATATATATATATATATATATATTTTTGATTTCAAGCTTCTTGGATCCTAATTTATATATTTTTTATGTAAAATTTTCTTGGGGATTCGATCCGGGAGAAAAACGATGTTGTTTTATATATAAACTACATTGTGTATTACAATTTAACGTTCGGCTTTATTTTACCTTCATCAGCAATGCTGCAAAGAAGATTCCTCCGAGTGCAATATTTGTGCTTCAAATTAAAACACAATCAACAAAACATTATGACGTCAGCATAATTAGCGAAAAATAAAACCAACTGGCTATAATATTTTTGAAACGAACAACATGCATGTATGTATATAAATTTATATACATACATGCATGTTGTTCGTTTCAAAAATATTATAGTAGTTGGTTTTATTTTTTCGTAATTGTGTGACGCAACAATGTTTTGTTGATTGTGTTTTTAATTTAAGTACAAATATTGCACTCGGAGGAATCTTCTTTCTGCAGCATAAAATTTCTGATGAAGGTTAAAATAAAAACCGAAACGTTAAATTGTAATACACAATGTAGTTAATATATAAAACAACATCGTTTTTTCCCGGATCGAATCCCCAAGAAAAATTTTACCTTAAAAATATATATATATATATATATATATATATATATATATATATATATATATATATATAATATATATATATATATATATATATATATATATATATATATATATATATATATATATATATATATATATATATATATATATATATATATATATATATATATATTATATATATATATATATATATATATATATATATATATATATATATATATATATATATATATATATATATATTCATAATAAATAAAAATACCCTGTAAGAATTCAGCTACTATGATTGGTTGTTTAAAAATTACGAAGTCTCCAAAAGAAAATGGAATACCCCGGGCCCGACCAAGACGGTGACACGTGTTTCGTCTTCGTTAAGACTTGTCAAACCGCTTCCAGGTCGTTTAGACGCCTTGATGAAGCCCTCGACTGACTGTAAATATTCTTTCCGTCGTTCAGAACTAATAAATACAGACAGCGGTGCCATCTCACCAAGAAATTCAAAAACAACCAGCCATATCATCGAGAGGTTAAAGGTGGTAGGTAAAAAGTGCGCCATCTAGTTGTATATGGCGAAAGTTAAAAATGCAACATACTGTTATGCCAACAAACCATATGGAAACTGGCCGCCCATCAGTTCTGCGGGTTTGCAGAATTCGGATGAGTAGTTTTGCCACAACAAACACGTTTCACCGTCTTGGTCGGGCCCGGGGTATTCCATTTTCTTTGGAGACTCCGTAATTTTTAAACAACCAACCATTGTAGCCGAATTCTTACAGGGTATTTTTTATTTATTAATTTTTACAGTCATTGATGAGCATATGCCCAAAGAACTTTACCTTTTATTAATATATATATATTTCGTTATCCCCAAATTATTCTCTCTCAAAATAAAAAATAGCCACGCTCAAAAATGCTAATCTGACGTTTTTCCTTGTAGCCCTCTGTTTCCTTTGCGTCATCTCAACTTGTCAGATTAGTGAATATACACTGTTTGGCATGTTATTAACTTACCCTATCTTAATCTGACGCGCTCGACAATTTCTAATGGATATATTTTTGTTTTTACGATCGGCCCTGTATACGGGGCTCATATTTGGTTAAGGTACTTATCCTGGTACAAGGTATCCTCCGGCATAATAATCTGCCGCGCTGTAGTAAATCCCGAAATCCCCCTCTTGGTCTCTCCTACCACAAAAAGGAACCCCTTAAATTGGTTTCAAAAGGGTTATTATAACGAAGCTTATATCATAGCTGTCCACCCAGGTATTAAAAGATTGAAAATCTTAATTTAAGGGCTTCGCAAAGACACCTTAACGTATCGTCTTTATTTTTTCATCCCCATTTATAAAACAGTTAAAAATTAAAAGATCTTTCTAAATAAATGCAAAATATTAACCCGATTTAAATCATCCCCGGATCCGTAGGCGAATAGCGACATCGAGAGGAATAATCCAACCCCTGCTTTGCAAACCAGATCACATTCAAGATAAAACGGCAAAAGCGTTTGCCGGGACGCATTATGCAAACTGTATTATTTTAAAATGTAACATTGTACAAATTTTATTTATTTATTTGACAATAGGCTCACGTACGGAGGAGTTGCGGTAATATAATTTGAGAATAGTGCGAGGCGGCGATCTGTCTCCGAAGTCCGGAATTGATGGGGAAAGAAAGGAAGCAGGCTCCGCCTTGGCAGGGGATGAAAATAGATCCTTTATTTCCCCATCTCTGTGTCAAATGTTTAGCATAACGAAACTTTTCGAAGTTGCGAAGTGATATTTGAATTCGATTGTTTGAGAGTTTTGCTAAGTTTCTTATGACTATGTAAAATCATGTTAAAGTTTTAAAGGATAACAGACATAAAGTAAAATGTATCTTAGGTGTCATAATTATGTGCGACTTATAACCATACTTAATATTGGGGTATAATATAATTATTCAATGAGAAATAACTTACCTTTTGTTGTTTATACTATGTTATATTTATACAGGGTAATTCAAAAATCGATCACGAAACTATAAGGGGTGATTCTATTTGACAAAATAAGGATAGAGCTTCATATATTTTTTTTTCAAAATGTCATTCGTTTTTGAGTTACAAGCCGTCAAAGTTCATTTTTTATTTTGGTTTTTTCGCCATATTGCATTTATTTTTTAACCAATCAAGTTGATATTTGGCACACAAATCGAGCTCTGCAGTTTCTAAAATTTTAAGACAAAAGTATTTTTTAAATACCGCTTCACCTAAAAACTTAAAATTTATAATAATTTTTAAGTTTTAGCAATCTTTATTTAAATATACCGATTCAGCTAAGTAAAAAGGTATATAGGCTAGTAAAGCAACAAGGGGGCCGCTGCACAGTGCGTTGGGCGATAGGGATTTCGGGACAAAAATCAGTCTTGCACTAAAATAGTTTCATTAGTAATAACAATTAAATAGAGTAAAATGCTCTGCTAATACAGAAAGAAACACTGTAATATTATTACATTTAACACATTATTACACATATTATAAATAAAAAGTTGTTATGAAAATATTAATTTTGACATTTTTGCCCACTATATGCCGGAATAATTTATTTAATCTCTACCTGTTCATATTTTATACGCGTTAGACCGTCTATTTACTATGCATTGTTATTGAATCGTTTTACTTAGCTAGTGCTGTGTACAATATTTCATTAGTTCATGTATAAATGTATTTACTTGTAAAGGGTGTCTCAACAAGAGCGCCGGATTTGAATTTGCCGCCATTTTGTTTGTGCGAGTAATTAATTTTTTCTTTTTGACAGCTGTCATGTACATACCACGCGATTAAAAGTTATGAAGCACTATTCGAATGAACAACGTTTAATTAGTGTGCAAACTCACTACAAAAATGGGGAAAGCTTTGCGGAAACAGTGCGCAGATTACGTGTAGTTTTTGGCCGCAACAATGCACCAAATAAGTCGACAGTTTGCCGGTTAATTTGAGACAAATTCATGATGAAAAGAAGACCCTGTTGTCACAGTCCTTGACCGATCCATCGAAAACATAGCCGCAGTGAGGGAAAGTGTGGCAGAGAATCCAGGCACTTCCATTCGGCATCGTGGTCAAGAATTGAACATTACAAGACCCACTTTGCAAAGAATTTTAACTAAAAGATCTACATTTTCAAGTGTACAAGATTTAACTGACGCAAGAACTCAAGGTAAGGGACCATGAGCAGCGCCGTGGATTCATTAATTGGGTGTTGGAGCACCACCAAATTAATGTGGATTTTTGGAAGAAAATCATTTTTTCCGATGAGGCACATTTTCAGCTAAACGGGTATGTAAATAAGCAGAACTGTAGAATTTGGGGTAGTGAGAATCATCGTGTGATACTGGAAAAACCAATGCATCCACCGCGAGGAACTGTTTGGTGCGCATTATGGGCTGGCGGATTGATTGGACCGTATTTTTTCGAAAATGCAGCTGGAAATGCGCTAACTGTTAATGGTGTGCGGTATCGCGAAATGTTAACAGAGTTTTTGTGGCCTGAATGGGATAGAATTGATGTGGGTGATCTGCTTTTTCAACAAGACGGCGCAACCTGCCACACAGTCCGCGAAACGATGAAGTTACTGCGGACCGTGTTTCCAGACATCATCATTTCTTGGTTTGGAGATCAAAATTGGCCATCAAGATCCTGCGATCTAACGCCGATGGATAACTTTCTTTAGGGTTATCTCAAAGATAGGGTGTATGTGAACAAGCCGCGAACAATTAAGCGCCTAAAAGAAGAGATACGGCGCGTTATTGCTGAACTAGGGCCACAGAAATGCGAAAACGTTATCCAGAATTTTATGAAGAGAATGACCGTTTGCCAGAGCTCTCGTGGTGGCCATCTGCCGGATGTAGTATTCCATGTTTAATCGCAACTATTCCTTTTCATGTTGGAATATAAATACTTGCTTAATTCAAAAAGGAATTGTGTTTTTCTTGACAATCAAATCCGGCGCTCTAGTTGAGACACTCTTTATAAATAATAAACTGACTTTCTAACAATGTATGCTTTATATGTAAAGGTTAGGGAATAGATACGGTGCTTCAAGTTGATTCCATGTAGAAAATAAAATACAATTTAACTTTCCTAACTGGTTTTATGGGGGCAAATACGACATTTGCCTTATGATTGAATATTCGTGGTCGTCCGGGCATAAAACTTAAATGTCGAAGTAAAATGACGAGCGCCCGGCGTGTCTCTGATCCCGTGGGGCCGTGCACTCGCCCACTTTACGGCCACGGGATATGCGATCGCGCTTTTCAATAACTCTAAAAGGACCAACTTTGTCGCTCACACGTCCTGCCTGCGGAAGGATAAAGGTGTATCAGCCAGAGGCGGAGGTCACATATTTATGTTTTTACTAATAATTTATTATTATATTTAAAGAAAATTGTACAGTTCTAATAAATTTAATGAATGCGCTTAAATAAACAAATATTATATTGTACATTAAAGAATCCTTTGTTAAATCATTAAAATTTAAATTGAAGTGAAAATTCCACACCACTGTTTTCTGACCAATCAAATGTGTAGTTTTGGTTGCATTACCATGACAACACAAATATTTTGCTTCTGCCTGGGGTACACTGGAGCGAATTATAGTGGAAATTTTTTGACATAATCATTGAATTTGTTTTAATGTCATGTCTGTCATTCACATACATAATTAAAGAAAATGTTATTTTGTACCAGTTGTAGTATTTAAGACATAACATAATATAAAATAATGTAAGGTTTTAGGACCCTAAATGACAATTTTATACAACTGCAGTTAGTAAAATAATATCATAAGACTAAAGTACTAGACATAAGTGAAGAGCAAACGAAAGCAAGGTATGGGTCTAAAAAAATAAAATAAACTATTTTTACCAACTGTAGTAATATAAAGTATATATAATATAAAAGAATAAACAATGATAAGCTCTAAAATTACATACATTTGCAACTACAGTTGATAAAATGGAAAATATTTGTTTTATAGTAAAATTTTAAAGCTCGTGTCAAAGTTACAAATATTAATTTAAAAGAATATTATTTAACACAAACTTGGTGTGTAATTTTCTTACCGAATACCACACGTGCTTAAATTATTTCGGGAATTTTTTCTCGGCCACGAATATTTTAATAAAATTCTCCCTCGCCTGCAGCTCGGGATAATTTTCAAAATATTCGTGCCTTTCCAGAAATAAATTTAGCAGTAGTGATATTACAAGTGAAAATATCAAAAACATGTCTAAATAATATTTTTTTAATAATAACTAATTTTTACAAAAACTGTACTGACTTGCAGTGATCAATAGTATCGATTTTTTTGTTAAGGATTTTAATAATATTACTGTATTTTTTAAAAATGAGTAATACTTGAGAAGATATTAATGATTGTTGTAAAAAAATAGTAATTAGCAAACATATGTAAGACACCCACGGTACGTTAGTATTTAGTCTTTTAGCCTTCGTGGTTTGTCCAAAGATAAAAAAAATTACTTTTTTTTCCTGAAACATTAGTAATATTTTTTCGCTAATTACTTCCATAAAAAAATATATTTCTTTGCTAATAACAAATTTTCCAAAAAAATTAGTAATAAAAATAGACATTTATTGATATAAAAAAGTCTTGGTCTAAGTTTAAGTTAAAATATACAAAATAATAGTATTAGGTGAAATACTGATATAAATACAGAATAATATAAACTTAATTATTATTTTTCTCACTGGAATTTTAATATGGACAAGAAAAAAATTAATAACTGGTGTTTAATACAAGCAACTATTAATGGTGAGTTTATAAAAATTTTTTAGCATTTATCATTTAACATTTTACATTTAACATTTAAGATTTAGCATTTAGTAATTTAGACACTGTTTATAAAATTTTTAAAAATAGTTATTTGATCATGCGCATTGTAACAATTTCTCTAGGATCCGTTTTGAGTTTAGGCCAAACAAGTTGAAGAAGTTTATTGTACATATCAAGAGACATCCTCTTGTACTTAAAAATTGTTCATGGTCATTTTTCTTTAATTATTGCACAAAAAAATGATACTGCAAAAGTCTGTCGATGTTTATTTATGTTAATCTTTAGCTTTATCTTTCAAAAAAGTGGCTGAAGTGGCAGATTTATCACGTGGATTTGATGTTTACTAAATAGTGCTGATCAAAACAATAATAAAACCAAAATTATCAAATTATGACACTACAGAAAACACTCTGACATGCGCAGTCGAATTTTCATTTAGCATTTAATTTAAGAAGATAAAAGTTGGTCAACTCTTAAACGATAAATGTTAAATCCTAAATGTTAAATGTGTTTTATGAACGTCTACATGAATCACCATAAGCTGAACTTTTGTTAAATTCTAAATGCTAAATGTTAAATTAAATGCTAATTTTTTTATAAACCCACCATAATACGTGTAAAATGCGTCATTCGTTAAGTGGGAATGGTTTCTTAGTGTTTTGTCGAAAAAGTACTTCTTGCTATACAAGTTGCTACTCTGACTCAGCTACTAACCCTGTCAACTTACATACCGCTTTTTAAAAATGGATACATTAGTATTTAGTAGCTTTTATTTCGAGATGTTAAAAAAATTGTCATTACTAAAGCAGGGGAGCAGAAAAAAACGCTACATTGTCAATATTTATTTTTTTATTGTCAATAATCCAAAAATTGAAGGCAATTATTTAAATAAAAATATTCCGTCGCCTCTGTAACTATATCAAAATGGGTTCAATGATTGAAGGTATTAAAAAAGATATATTTATTCCTCCCTAACTGACAGGCCTTCTTGATTCACAATTTTACGATTTTTCCTTTACTGTTTAAGATGTCATATTTCACAGCAAGCATAAATTGAAAATATTCTAGAATCCTCAAATGATTCAGACCACTTTATGTTTATAGATCTCTTTATATTTTTATTACATTTAAGAGGATACGTTTTTATTTACTAAATTAAAAAGAAAATGTTTTAAATCGTATTTTTGATGCTTTTAAAGAAAACTTAAACGGGGCCCTATTTGTGTCTTTTTTTTGGTATACAGGGTGTCCGGAAAGAGTGTGTCCCGCTTTTCATGAATACACCCTGATATCTCAGTTATGAATAACGCGATTTTTCTTAAAATTTTGGTGGTGATTGTATGTTAGAGAAATGAAGTATTTGGCATAGTGAAAACTTTCATTCACCATTGGCGTGCGGTCTTGGTGGCTAAAAAGACTTGATTTTTTAGGAAAAGGATATTAGGGCTTATTCAAAAAATTTTTTTCTGTCAGATTTAGAATCAGCATCCCCAAAAACCCCTTAATTCATATTTTAAAAATCTCAAGAACTGATTTTAGCAAACAAATAATTTTAAGTAACCTTTTAATAAGTCCTTTATTTAAAACTGTGATATCAAAATTATACTAATTGCATCATTTTAGATTTCTGTATTTTCAACATAACTACCTTCTAAAACAATACACTTTTCAACAATTCTTCTTAAATGTAAATTCACTTTTCTTAAAGTTTGGGAGTAATTTCCTGGCACGCTTGCCTGATTCTAATGCAAAGTTCCTGTCTATTTCGCGGCCTAGTAGCATACACTTTATTCTTCAAGTATCCCCAGAGAAAAAGTCACAAGGGGTAATATCCGGCGATCTGGGGGCCATGGTTCTAACGGAGAATTTCTACCTATCCACTTCATAGGAAAGTTTACATTACCAAAAAGTTAATAAATAACTCTCTAAAAAGTTAATTAAAATAAATATTTTTTTCTGTTAAAATCAGCTCTTGAGATTTTGAAAATATGAATTAAAGGGTTTTTGGGGATGCTGATTCTAAATCTGACAGAAAAAAATTTTGAATAAGCCCTAATATCCTTTTCCTAAAAATCAAGTCTTTTTACCCACCAAGACCGCACGCCAATGGTGAATAAAAAGTTTTCACTATGCCAAATACTTCATTTCTTAACATACAATCACCACCAAAATTTGAAGAAAATCGCATTATTCATAACTGAGATATCAGGGTGTATTCATGAAAAGCGGACACACTGTATATATATATATATATATATATATATATATATATATATATATATATATATATATATATATATATATATATATATATATATATATATATATATATATATACTTTTAGATAATATCTTTTCTTGGATTATAAAACGTATATTTTTTTTGTACAAATTGTAATGGGAGACCTTGAAGAAACAATAATAAGAGGGACTAAATTTTAATATTCCATTTTTTTATAGATATGTAGATGATTGCATAACCGCCATACCTAAATCACAACAAAACAACATTATTAATTATTTTAATAGTTACCACAACAAACTAAAATTTACATTAGAAATAGAAAATGAACGAAAAATAATTTTTTTAGATATGACATTACATAATAAAAACCATAAAATAAGAACAGAATGGTATACAAAGGCAACATGGTCATCTAGATACCTACATTATGACTCTATTCACCCAATGTCACAAAAAGATCTGTAATTATGGGGCTTGCTGATCGTGCGATAGAACTCACTGATGCCGAATTTCGAGAAACAACAATAAAAAAAGCCAAAAACGCACTTATAAAAAATGGTTACCCAATAAATTTATTAAACTCAATTTTTAAAAACGAGTTAACAGATTTTATAACTAAGGCAATAACCAAAAATAAAACAACAAAAATCAACCAAATATCTAACACTACCTTATATACCAGGACTGTCACAAAATTAAAAAATATTTTTAAAAATAAAGACATTACAATTTGTCATAAAGCACATAACCTTCTAAACTCAAATTATTCAAAATTAAAATCACAAATTCCAAAAGAAAAAAGAAGCAATGTCGTATACAAAATCTTGTAACGATTGTAATGCTGTTTATATTGGGCAAACAAGTCAATACATCAAAAATCGAATTAACGGACACAAATATGACAAAAAAAAATAAAACAGCGCTAACAAACCATGCTACTGAAACCAGTCATACTTTTAATTTTAATAAAGTAAAAATCTTAAAAACAGAAAACCATTCAAAGAAAAGAGAATTCTATGAAATGATAGAAATACAGCAGAAAAACAACGCCATAAACTCAAAGTCTGATACAAGATTTTTGAGCAGGGTATATAATAACCTTTTAAAATAGTTTATTTCCTGTTTATAAACTTCCTTATTATTTCTTATAATTTAAAAAAATATATTTTAATACATTGTAAGTTTTTTAAGTTTACCAAAAAAACAACAAAAATCAAAATTCGTTAAATATTATTAAGTATATCTGAAAAGGTAAAAAATATGCAATACCTATATGTATGTAGTATCAGTGTATGTATACCACCATTGATAAAAGGATGGTGTTTGTTTTTCGTTTTTACATTTTACCGTGCGATTTATTTGACATTGTTTTAATGTAATCTTGACGTGTAACAATTGTTTTGTACTATGTTTTAAGGTAAGCGATTTTTCTTGTTGTATTGTACCACCTAATTTTAGAATATTTATTTGCAGTGACCATTTTATTTTGATAAAGGCTTGGGATGCCAGCCGAAACGTCAATAGAAATTGCATGTATGCAAACATTTTATATATTGTAGTTTTATTAAAAGGACTACATACCTTAAGAAATCTACAAATATATATATATATATATATATATATATATATATATATATATATATATATTTTAAGTACCCAACGATTTAATTATTTGTTTGATCGGAAAATACGTAACTCGCCTTTTTGTGGCGGCAGCCATCTTAGGTTTTAATTTTATTCTAAGCTTTATTTAACCAATCAACCCCTTTTATTCGATACCCATATTGAGGTTGCAGTAAAGTAATACGTTATCCACCATTTTGTATCGGCGGCCATCTTGGATTTACAATTATAAAAATGTATTATATTGTATTGTCATCAAGATTAGAAAGGTGTACCAAATTTCAGATCAATCGGTCGTCAGGAAGGGGGTTGAATTCCAATTACATTACTAAATTTGACACAAACAAATAACAAATAAATAAGCTGATCAAGTTAAGGAAAACCATTTAAAAATTCGTCAAAATATAGCCCTGTATTTTATATTTAAAAAGATAAAATAGTTATACATCGTAAAAACTGTTACTTAATTTAAGATAAAAGAAGCAATAATATAAATCGACATAATATGATATACAGGGTGATTTAAAAATTGTGAAAATGTTATTAAATTGTCATTATGTCGAATACCATCGATTTTTTAATAAAGTCATTGTATACTTATATATTATTTTTTTATCCTGGACAATCCACGAAGGCTGAAAGCCTAAATACCAACGTACCGTGGGTGTCTCTGTTGGGAAGCCGAAAGAGGAGGGACTATACTGGATAATTTGTCGGAGCAGAAGCCGTAAAAGTATCTATAGAAGAGCGATAGATCTCCCACAGCTCGACGATGGGCAAGAGAAGGAAGTCTTTGAGTAAGTAAAGGATCATTAATAAAACGAACAGCTCTTCTTTGAATGGCATCAAGAATGCTGAGAGTTGTAGGGGATGCCATTCCCCAGACATGTGAACAGTATTCTAATTATATAACAAAATCACTTTAACAACTTACTTGACTTTAAATGTTTTTAAGATTAAGTGTTAAAAAACTTTATTGTGTAAATATAAATTAAATTATGTAATTGATGTTATTGCGGAAGTCAGAATTTTCCATCAAAAGAGATTACCACGATATCAATCACTCAAGTGTGAAGCAGCCTTTAACAAACCAACAACTAAAATAAAAAAATACTGTGTTACAAAATCCATTATTAGATTGACCAATTCATTAGAGAGGCGCAGCAGGTGTATTAACAGGTCGCTGCTAAGCAAATAAAACTGTCTATAGGGACTATAGCAGTGTTGTCAAAAATTAAAAAAGTCTGTTGCTTTAAAGAAACATCAAAAATGCTGGTATAAACTGGTTCTACTCGCGGGCGCAAAGTAATTACTTTGCGAACGCAATTTTACGTTTGAAAATGTAATTAGTTCTTAAGGCAACAAAAATAAATGTGAAAACTGACGAACACTTATATATATATATATATATATATATATATATATATATATATATATATATATATATATATATATATATATATATATATATTTATGTATTGTATGTTCTTGTTTAAATACATATATATCTTATAAGAAACATAAAGTGTGTATCATTGTCTTCAAAATTGTAATTTTCTTATCATTTGGCATCAAGGCTAATATTATCCAATACATCCGTATTATCAGGATTATTAACTGATTGGTGTCGAGTTACGATTGTTTTTGCTCATTACGAGATTACTTTCGTTGGCGGTGGTTTTTGATATTTTTGCCACCCCTGCTTTACGTGATGAACAAACAGACCTTGCGATTTTAATTTTCTAATGACTGTTATCTGGAAAATAAAAAGATCTGTCTGGGGTATGTTCGGGTTTTTGTTTTATTTCGTTAATTAGGTAAATTGATTTGCGGGATTTTCTTTTTATTTTATAGTGGTTTTTGTGCGGTTGCAATAACAATTTATGGGATTTTCAGCTAGGCTTTGATTTAAATTAAAATTATCCTGTCTAATTGATCTTATTAATAGAAGGTTTCCGGAAAGGTGATGGCCTAAATGATAAAACTGATAAAGTGGGCCAACGTAATATTGGTACTTTATATAAAGAAGTTTTATTGCGCTTCGTTAGGGAGTTATTGACTTTTAAAGTTGGAAATAAAAGAATTAGTTTATTTATAATGTTTAAACCGTAGCCATATTATCAAAAATATTTGGGCAACTAAATTAGAAGTCATAATAATGCTGCTTTTCACAGATAATAGTTATTTATTAGATAAGTGAGTTATATTACATATAAGTCACGCAAGAAGAAATTTTTGGTGGGTAATTTTTTCTTAGAGTGACTTATAATATGACAACTCACGTGTCTAATACAAAATTTTATCCAACACTTTCGTATAAATCGTTTTTAATATCGAAAATAATTTGAAAACGTCATCCATTATTTGTTACTTGTCATTGTCAACACCAGCAACAAAATTTTGTATTTTTGGAAAGCAAGCTTGTTTGGTTGTAATGCATTTTGTTGGTAACTTCTGGGTTTGTTAAAGTCTATAATTCACTAGTGAGCTAAGAGATTTACTTTAGCTACTAGTGACTTTTATAATACACTTTATATCCTGATGTATTGTATTTATTGTTTTATTGTGTTTGCTATTTCAAACTCTACTCTTTTGTAGGCTCCACTTAAAAATAAAAAAGTTTTTAAAAAACCTGCTATGATAGGCAGGAAACGTCACTAAGAGTTTAATTTAAAAAGAAACCCATAAACCTATTCCCAAGAAAATTAAAGAAAGTATATACAAATGGTTTAAGAAATTAATAAAATCAATATATATATATATATATATATATATATATATATATATATATATATATATATATATATTAAACATGGTGTTTAGATGGTGTGTATATGTTTGTTTTTAAATACGATTTTATAAAGATGGTACAAAAATAAAATTAATTAAGTTAACCTTTTTTGTAGAAAGAGATAAATATATCATCATCACAAATCATACATTTTTATTTTCAATTCATTTTTAAGTTAAGTAATAAAAAGTTACAGCCATTTAAAATGTGGACAAGTTAGATTGGACACACTCTACCTACTGTAATTAATTTAAGTATAATTTTAATCTATTAAGTTTAGTGGGCTAATTAAATTTACTGTAAAAAATCGGAGGGTTGAATAAAATTAAAACCAAAACGGGATCCCTGTAAGCCTTTATTTTTAGGTATGCTAATTGAAACCCTCTTCAGGCCTTTGACTACTTGAAAACGAGCTCAACTGGATTAGCACAACGAAGTAAAAACGTTCATATAAGCAATTACCCACACGGTCGTGTTATTATTTCTTGCCGCTGGCTGTTAAGGTTTGCGCTATAAAGAGACTAATTATTATAGGTGGCCAATGGACAGGACCGAATTGGCATAGTTGTCACTTTTTTAATTAGAGCGTTCTTTTGTAGAAACCCTATTTGTCAATCTCGTTTATTTTTAAGAAAAGTAAAGTAGAACAGTAATTTTTGTTCTATTGGACGGAAATTAACGTCTTTCCAAAATGTTTTTTAACCCAAAGGGCAATAATTTCTGTTGGTAAAGCGCGCTGCTAGGCGATGTACTTTACCGTCTATGGCTGGAAATATTTTTCCGGGCGCAACTGGATTAGCAGAACAAAGTAAAACGTTTATGTAACGATTACCCACACCTTGGCAAAAATAATAACACAAAAAATCGTTATTTTTGTACCAAAGGCGTAAAATAGCCCTCGGCTGAAAGTTGTTGCCGGAGCTCCGCAAGGGCAACAATCAGCTGTGGGCGTAAAAGTGCTTTATGCCAGAGGTACAAACAATATTTTTTGTACTACTGAAAATAATATACAAGCATTCTCTGTAGATAGGAAAAGATTTTCCAGCTTTTAATGTTTTAAATTGTAATCAGTATACTTTTAGCATATATGTTTGATTAAATAAATTTTTACCAAAAAAAATCCCTTCAAATGGGGGCGTAAAATTGTATTTTACTCGTTTATAAATGCCGGAGTTGTTAATAATTTTTTGCCCTTGGGCGTAAAAGTGCAATTTTACGCCCTCAAATGGGGGTGTAAAATTGTATTTTACGCCCGTTCGTACAAAAAAGTAATTTTTCTCCGATCGGACGGAAATATTTCTGATATGTTTTCTGGATGGTGACTGGAAATTTTTTTCCGGGTGCAACTGGATTAGCACAACAAAGTAAAACGTTTAAATAAGGATAACTCACACAGCAGCAAGAAATAATAACACGGGTATGTTATTTTTCCTTGCTGGTGGCTGTTAGGGTTTGCGCTATAAAAAGGTTAATTATTTTATGTGGCCAATGGACAGAACCAAATTGGCATAGTTGACATTTTTAAATTAAAGCGTTCTTCTGCAAAAACCCATTTTGTCATTTTGTGTTTCTTTCTAAAGAAGTACAATAAAAGGTGTTTTTTTTCGATCAGACGAAAATCTACATATTTCCATTACGTTTTTTACATCCAAAATACATTAATCGCTGTAGGTAGAAGGCGCTGTTAGGCGTTAAACTTTATTGGCCATGGCTGGAAATATTTTTCCGGACGCAACTAGATAAGCACAACGAAGTAAAACGTGCATATAAGCAAGTACCCAAATGGCGGCAACAAATAATAACACGAGTGTGCCATTTTTTTTGCTGCTGGCTATTGAGGTTTGCGCTATAAAAATGTTAATTACATATTATAGATCGCCGATTTTAATTGAGGCGTTTTTTGCAAAAGCCCCATTTGTCATTATGTGTTAGTTTCTAAAAAAGTAAAAAAAAGTTATTTTTTCCGATCGGACAGACATATTTTTAATAAGTTACCTCCAAAATGCATTATTTCTGTAGGTAGAGCGCCCTGCGAGGCGATGCACTTAAGCGGCCATGGCAGGGAATATTTTTCCGAACGCAACTGGATTCGTACAACGAAGTAAAAACGTTCATATAAGCAATTACCCACACGGCCGTGTTATTATTTCTTGCCGCTAGCTGTTAAGATTTGTGCCATAAAAGGGTAATTATTATAGGTGGCCAATGGACAGGACCGAACTGACATACGTGACATTTTTCGATTAAGTCGTTCTGGTTTATTTTCAAGGAAAGTAAAAAGAACAGTCATTTTTGTCCTATTCGACGGAAATGAACATATTTTTAATACGTTTTTTACCTCGAAAATGGATTACTTTCAGTGGTATAGCGCTTGTAGGCGATGTACAGGGTTTTCATTTATACTTTGCCACTCAATTTTAACTATAACCAACGAAGATAGAAAAAAACGTCCTGTATAAATGTTTTATACTTTTGCATCTATTATCTCTGGAGCATAAAAAAACAAATAAACATCAAAAAGTTAAGAAAAATTAAGGGTACACTTTTTTGAATAAATATATATATATATATATAGTATGATATATATATATATATATATATATATATATATATATATATATATATATATATATATATATATGTATATATATATATATATATATATATATATATATATATATATATATATATATATATATATATATATATTATGTCACCTTTTAAAAGATCTTTTAAAAGCTTTTAAACATACCACATTTCATGCATCTATCTTTGAAATATAGCCATTTAAATCTGGGTATAATTTCCATTACATCTACTGTCTTAAGTTAGTGCCGTAGATAGGTTTAATGCAAATTAAATTATATCTACTATTTTTCAAATTAAAGTGGTCATATTTCGGAAACTATTATAGACAGATATATCAAATATAGTATTTTTGTAAAGGTTTTGAAACGATCTTTTTAATGGTGATATAATAGACAGGGTGTTTCATTTAAAAAGTTAACCTTTTCATTTTTCTTGAGTTTCTGATGTTCATTTGTTTCTTTTTTATGCTCCAGAGATAATAGATGAAAAAGTATGAAACTTAAATACGGGGCGATTTTTACTATCCTCCTTGCTTATAGGTAAAAGAAGTTGGCAAAATATAAATAATAACCCTGTACATTAAATTACCATTAAATAAATAATTTAAAGAGCTTTAAGAAAATACCACCTCTATAATGTATATCTACAGATCTCTTATAGTTTTAATATGTCCATTTAAATCTGAAAATAATAATACATTTTCATTATATTTACAGCTCTAAGAGCTGCTAAACATATTACATAAAAATCCAATGACTGAAAAGTAAAAAAATAACACCAAACCGCGAAAAAGCATCCAGTACGATTGTAAACAAAGAATTAGAAAAACGGTAATTATTTAGGGTGTCCAGTAACTTAACCGAAAAACTTTAAGGGGTGATTCTCTAATAAAAACAAAAATAAAACTTTATATAAACATATGCCCTAAACGTCTTAGTTTTTGAACTACGGTGTGCTAAAATTTTTAAAAATTATGATTTTTTGTTAAAGCTTTTATAGCAATTAACATATTTAAAAAAAAAAATGAAGGCGTCTATACACCAAAAACATTTTTTGACATACCAGAAAAAATAAATTTTTACCAGTGTCGTCCATAAGGGGTTTAGGGTAAATATTTTCTAAGAAAAAACCGGTACGCCACTGTATTTTTCTAAAATAAAAATCTTTTTAGAATCCCCATTTAGTTTCGAACAAGTTTGATCTTTTGACTTTTTTTGTTTGATGAACAGTTTTTGCATAAAAAAATAAAAACCATTTTTGGCATGGTCATTTCGTATTGCTTAAATCAATTTCTACAGTAAAAGTAACCGTTGTTAATTATTTTTTATTTAGATAGGGATTTGACTATGCCAAGCAATGGTTTCTATTTATCTACCCGAATACATCAAACAAAAAAGTAAAGAGATCAAATTTTTCTAAAATAAACGGCTATTTAAAAAAGATTTTAATTTTAGAAAAATGCAATGGCGTATTATTTTTTCTTAAAAATATTATTCCCAAACCCCTTATGGAGGACATTGGTATTTTTTTCTTTTATGTTAAAAAACTGTCTTCTGATGCATAGGAAATGTCTTTCAAATTTTTTAAAAATATTTTAGTTGTTAAAAAATTTGATATATGAAAAACAATAATTTTTAAAAATGTTTAACACCCCGTAGTTTAAAAACCGAGACGTTTAGGACATATGTTCATATGAAGTTTTTTTCTTGTTTTTCAATGTAGAATCACTCCTTAAAGTTTGTTGGTTGAGTTACTGGACATCTTGTATAATTTAGTGAACATAGGCTTAAATAAGATCGAGCGCTCCTTATTAAAACGTTTATCTCCTTGATTTGCTATAGACAGTGTTGGATTTACCAGCAGGCTTAGTAGGCTGGAGCCTAGGGCGGCAAATTTTTAGGGGTGGCATATTTGGTCCATAAATGTTTTACTTTATTACATAAAAAATACGACATAATTTATTAGTATAAAGGTAGTAAGTAAATATATTTTTTGAGATTAGGACCTTTTTACTCCTTAAAATGTTTTTTGAACTATCAAAATTTAGGGCAGCAAAAATTAATAGCCTACGGGTGGTAAATATGTAAAACACTGCCTATAGTCTTAAATATGTATTATGAAGACTAGTATAGAAGGATCAGTTTAAAAATTTAAATTCGGTGCTCTTTGATAAGAAAAAAATCACAAAAACGTTTAAAGCAAATAAATCGGCATGCTTATCTTCGCGGCCGCCTTTGCTATATTTCTTTTATGATATGCCGGTTGATGCAGCTGGTCATCGCACTATGGGATAGAACCTAATTTTTTGGTCAAAATTCTGAAACTTACGAATCTAACTTAAAATGAGGTGCTTTTTACTGAAAAATTATTGAAAAAAAAGATTATTTTTGGAAACCTAAAACTTATTATATGTTATTATAAATTTACACCCCCTTAACATTATTATTTTTTATTGTACAAAATAAACTAAAATATTAGCTTGTTTGGTTAATTCGGTAGTATTCTAATCAGTAATCCGATGATTATTATCTCATATGATATATAGGGTACGACAATAGGTATGATTTTTTTAAATGGAATACCCTGAATATTATATCACCACCAAAAAATCTTTAAAATGCTTTAAAAAAATACTACATTTAATTTGCCTATCTCAATTAGTTTCGGAAATATGACCATAAAAATCTGAAAAATAATTTTAAATTATTCTTAGAAGCGTAATAGAGATACATATTTCCAACTTTTTATTTTTTAACGTATAAAATAAATAAAAACACTGTTTTGTTGGGTAGATTTTGTAGAATCCATATCTTTCATCAGAATGCTTTTATCTTTTAGGATATACAGTGTAGAACAAAGCATATTAAATTTTAAAATGGAAAACCTTGTAAATTATAAAAAAATTTGTATCTGTCCTTACACTCAGAAGTAGCAAAAAGTAGGAAGGCAATTGTAAGTACAAAAACTGGTAAAGAAAAAGGTAAAAAATCTTTTACAAAAGTAGCGAGACTTCGCGAGACTGCATCGGAAACACAACAGTAGCTCTTATTATTTAAACTCTTTTACTTTTTTAGTAAACAAGGCTAATAATAAACCAAGTAGATTAAATGTTGTATATTTATGTTAGTTAAAATACATTTTCAAGTTTTTATTACCCCAATAGAAGTCGTCATATCCTTTTATAATTTTGCATACATGTAGTTTGGAGTATCTACTTTGAAATACTTAGCATGAGCCATTAAAATTTCAAATTTGCTTTTTGGCCAAAATAATGGATTCCAATCCCATAGTGTATCGGCGCGTCGCTGTAAAGGATAGCGGCGCCTTTCTATAAAATAGTGCGATTGCAGGCGGCCTTTTTATGTTTTTTTGTATTATTTTCAAAGGGTACCGAATTTGCGCTTTTAAAATGTTCTTACTATATGTAAGATACATACATACAACATATCATTTAAGTCCTTACCCAGTAACGTTTAAAAATTTTTTAGCCGAACCTGTATAGATGCACAACGCACCCCTAAATAAGAGGGTCGCCCGACCGGAAGTCTCTATTTGCTTAGCGCCACAAGAATCGACACTAGTACAAAAGGTCGCGTGTGTTTAGGTTTTCGCTTGGCAGCTTTTGAATTTTGGACTCTTTTAAACCCCACTCCAGTGTATAATCATCCCCATTTTAACCCGCTTTAAATACTGCAAGTGGAGCTTTTGTTAGTTAAATTGTGTTAGTTTAGGCTTTATTTTAGGGAGAAAATGTCGTATGTTTTGCATATTTCTAGTTAAAAGCGACAATTAGGCTTTAAATGTAAACTTGTGAGCACACTTCTAGTTAATTTTAGGATTTTAAGAAACCCTTATAATTGCTTCATTATTGTTGGTCCGTGTGTAATAAAAGTTTTTTGTAATAATCCGCAAAAACAGCTAAAAGTACTTTTTTTGGTTATATTCCCATATAACATTTTTTGCCGGCGTTGTACATTTAATTTACTGGGATTGCCAACACTCTTTAATGGCAAGGCATTGGCAAAAAGGTATCAAAAAGACGCGAAAGTGGGCAATTGGCCGTTATTAGGCCACGTGGTGCAGATAATGTGATGGAACCCGTCATTAATAATTTATGATGAAAAAATGCGTTTAGGATGATGGCATCCATCATTAATAAGTTATTGGTAAAAAAATGCGTTTAGGATAATGGTATTTATCATTAAATAAGTATTGCAAGTTTTATAAGTTGAATGTCCCAAAAGTTAAATAACATATTTAGAATTTTGTAATCGAAAAAAATGAGAAAAAAGGCAGGAAAACTTTATCAATAAAAAATACATAATATAAATTTTTATACCGTAACAATAAACCAAAAAATAAATAAAAAGTATGTAATTAAATTAAAAAAAAGATAGTAAATCAAAAGAAAACCCTTTAAAATAGTAAGTATTTAAGGGACACTTACACTCAATTTTCAGATCCAAAACATAGGGAGAAATATTTTAAAGGAGTTAAATGTCAAAAAAAAAACTATTAAATTTATAAAATTTTTAATAAGGCAATTTCATATAATTTTTTAGGTAACTATAAATTTCAAAGGTTTTAAACAAAATGTTTACAGCTCCTAACAGTCTCTTAAATAACCCGCCTTCTTGACTAGCCATCACCAATCAATTTCACAACACACACTAATTAGGTAATGAATACACTTAATTATGTCTACTAAAAACTCTTTTCTTTTAAAAGAAACTAAAAAGCTAGAAAACCACGTAGAAAACAATTGCACCAAGCAGCCAAACAAAAGCAAGGTTGCCTCATCTGTCAAATTGTCAAATCTTGTATTTCGGCTAAGCGGGAAATTTGAATTTATCACCTTCGATCGAAATCGTCGAAATTAACCTAGCTAATTTTACCATCATTTTATTTTTATTCTCTCAAAAATACATAATAAACATTTTGTTTGACTTAATTTTTATTTGCATGATTTGTATCAATAAAATGTTAGGAAAAGGCCATTTCCTTTAAATTATGTAAAAAACATAAAATAATGTTGTTTAGCCGCCATTATAAATAAAACAGATCAAAGAAATTGCTCGAATGTTAGTTAAATACCTATGTTAATAATATGGTTTGAAAAGTATGAATATGCGTTGAAGGTTTGCCTTCAAAAATCCAATATTCTTTTGCCTGCAACAAAAAGGCATGCTTTATTTAATCAGGATTGATATGCCGCCATTTTTGTATGCTTGCCGGCAATTCGCCTGCATGTAAAATTTATTGGCAATTGAGTGTTTATTTAGGGTTAACCTTAAATGCGTATTAGATGTTGGCATAATATTGGCACCAATTGCCAATGCTTTACCATCAATGCCAGTATGAAAAATGTATATTACCGGCAAATAGTGTTTGCTGGGTTTTCACAAAAGTGTAAACTAAGCAAAAATTGGCGTGATCAGAATTTAGTTTTTAGGGCTCCCCATGGAATAATTCCTCATGATACACTGGGTGTCTTAAATCTACAACACGTAATAACTTTATGGTAGGGGATAGGGGACCCCAAGGGGTAATTCAGTAAGTACTACAGCGCGGAAAATTAATATACCGGAGGATTCCTTGTACCCGGTTAAGTACCTCCACCAAATATGAGCCCCGTATAGAGGGCCGATCATAAAAAACAATAATATATCCATCAGAAATTGTCGAGCACGTCAGATTAAGATAGGGTGAGTTAATTAGATTCTAAAGAGTGTATATTTCACTAAGCTGACAATTTAAGAGTAACGTAAACGAAACAGAGAGGTACCAAAAAAACGTAGCTTTTTTTTAATTTTGAAGAAAATAATTTAGGGATAACATAAAATATATAATACTAAGTTCTTTGTAAAGTAATGGAAAAATTAATTAATTCACAAATTCATAAGTACCTAGAAAAACACAAAATTTTGCATGACAAGCAGTATGGATTTCGCCACAAAGATCTACAGCAGATCTTCTTTCCTTCGTATCACACTGTTGGAATAAGTCTCTTGAGTTTCTAGGTGAGTCCCAGATCGTTGTTCTTGATATATCCAAAGCTTTTGACCAGGTCTGGCATGCCGCACTTCTTAATAAACTTCCCTCCTATGGTTTTTCAACTAAACTCTGTACTTGGCTCTCTAGTTATCTATCTGATCGACGTATATCAGTTATTGTGGACGGCCATTCTTCAAGTTTTCACCAAGTAAATTCTGGCACCAACATTGTTTCTTCTTCACATCAACGACCTTCTCTCATCCACAACTAATTCCATTCATAGTTTCGCCGACGATAGTACCCTTCACTCCACGTTTCAGGTTCCTAAACCCATCACTAAACCTGACTTGGAAAACAAACGCAGAGCGATACAGATATCTCTCTCGCAGGATCTTAATTTAATATTGGATTGGGGCGCCAAAAATCTCGTCCATTTTAATGCATCCAAAACACAATCATGTTCCTTGTTGCGAAAAGAGTCATCAAATACTCATCCTCTATTTATGAGCGGCCAAGTTTTACAGAGCAAAGACATCTTTAATCTTGTGGGCGTCACATTTGAAAGTAACCTTAACTGGCATAAACACATTGTATCTATAGCCACGGCAGCTTCAAAAAGCTTGGATTTCTCTTTCGAGCCAAAAGTATTTTTCCGCTTCTAATTTATACACTTTATATGTGTCCGAGCTCCCTTGAAATATTGTTCCCATATCTGGGGCATGGCGTCCCCCACAACCCTAAGCATTCTTCATTCTATTCAACGAAGAGCTATTCGTCTCATTAATGATCCTTCACTTACTTCCCTCCCTTGCCGATCGTCGGGCTGTGGGGGATTTATCGCTTTTTATAGGTACTTCCATGGCTTCTGCTCTGAAGAATTGTCCAGTATAGTTCCTCCACTCACGGTTACCAACAGAGAAACTCCGTGGTTCCGCGCGTATACATCCCTATACGGTCCAACTGGACAGGCCCCGAACTTCTCACTTTGTTCGTTCTTTTATCCCTAGAGTTTCTAGATTGTGGAACTTGCTGCCCGCGGAGGTCTTTCCTTCTCCCCCAAATCTTCAAGTATTTAAGACCCGTGTCAACTAACTCCCTCTTACCTCGCTTAAGACGCCCACGGTACGTTAAAAGGCTTTTAGCCTTCGTGGTTTATCCAAAGATAAAAAAAAAAACTTCCGGTTTGACCGGAAATAGCTCCAATTTTAAATTTTTATATAAAACATCCTGTGTATTTTAACAGTTTGTATTTCCTGAGACAATTTCAAAAATTTTTTTTTTTAAGTTTTACGTCTACTTAATTTTTTAAGATCCATTATTATATGAAATTATTTTTAATCCTATAGCAAATTAATTGGTATTATTAGATTCGTCAAAATATACTTTTTTCAAAAACTGTTTTTATAAAAAATGTTGCTTTGATAGATATTAGCTATACACGAAAATGTTAAACTGCAAACTTGTTTTATTTCTATCTTTTATACTAGCAAATGAACTACTTTTTGTGAAGCAAAAGATGGCACTAACTGCCACAAAGAAATTTGTTACAGTCCTCTTGCTACAGGGTGATATTAAAAACATTTTAATTTGAAAATTTTTTTTTTGTTCTACTGTTGATTGACAACTTGTCAAAATGTAAAACCAGATTCTAGTCATTTTTTTCTCAATAATATTGTCCTTAAATTATTGATCAATGTTTGTATATAAAAATTTTTTAAGTACATTTTATAATTTCCTTTTTTTCTCAATATATACAAAAACTATTTTCCGTGACTGTAAAAACTTGTTAATGGCGTCAGCTAATTAATTAACTAAACTAGAAACTAAAACTCTGTCGTCCATCAAGAGTGAATATAGTTATAAACATATAATTTTATGTACCCCCAAGGATAAGTAGTTGACGGTAATCAATGGCGTACCATAATTTTTTTTTCTTTAACAGTTAAACAGGAAATAAAGTTTAATACTTTTAAAGCTACTTTTAAACTGAACAAAAAATTAAATAAAAAAAAGAAATAACTTGTTTGCATAACTTTATTAGGTAGGTACCTAAATAAGAAGAGCTTTACGAAGTAAGAAATTTATGTATCAAATATTTGAACTTTGATGCAGTAATTTATAAAAAGACAGATAAGAAAACAATTAGTTACTTAACAAAAGGTAAGAGACTCTTTGTTTGACCTCCGGACAGATGCGGACGTGCGTAGAGGACTACAAAGTTCTTCCCGGAGTGGCGGCTAGAGGTGTCGTACGAACGTTTTTTACCTTCGGGGATCAAGGAAAGATTCACGCTAAATTGACGGCATGTTTCTTCTGGATCTAAGCGCTGTGAGCGAAGATTCATATAAGCTGATGGTATCCTGTTTGGTGGTGAACACGAGGTATTTCTCAAATAGCGGAAAGTAGATAGTCATGCCATGGGAACGTCAGTAGTGAAAGTGAAGGTTATACGTAACACCAGTAGCAGATCTTGGTTTGACAGCCGACAATTTATGCATTGCATCAATTGTTGAATTATTTGTTTTCTTTTTGGAATTTCTGGGAGCTACGAGCTCGATTATCCAGATTTTCCGCCAACGAAGCCCTGGAAAGCATAGTCCGGAAGGGGAGAGTGGTGGATTGGACCTGAAAAAAAATAGAAATAGAAATAGAACAAAAAGGTAACTTTTTGAAAAATCGACATATTTTTTTCACCTGGGTTTTTGATGTGTAGATTACGCCTTTTTTAAAATTTTTAATTGTTATTTAATGCTACCTATAAAAAAATATTTTTAAGTGATATATCGGCTTTTTATACGGTGCGCCCTAGGCCAGAACTCCCTAGCGGAGACCTATTTCCGGGGTTTAAAAATTCTGTTTAATGGAGATAGATTTTCATGAGTTGGAACTTTTTTATTTAAAAATCCTCCTCTTTTTGGATTATTTAAAAAATGATATTATTTGTGAAGTTATTAACAAAAAACTAAACATTTTTTTTTAAATTTTCTATATAACAATCGCAATTTTTGATGTTCTAATAAGTCCATAAAAACATTTTTGTATTCTTTATTCTAAATCAAATGAGCTATCTTACATATTTTTAGACGCTTTAAGGTACGCGCACATACATCGGCATCGGACAGACGGTACGGAACGGAAAAAATCGTTTCACCTATGTGCGGGTTATTTGAACCGGATTTAAAAATTCCGCGCGAATATAGCAACTTGAATTAAAATCCGGCCATTACCGTTTCATATGTACGATACAGGTCAGAAATGACGTTATTTGAGAAGAATTTAAGCCAATTTTTATTGAAGGGTTTTACCCAGTGGTTTTATAGCATGGGTGAAAAGACGCTAACTTTTAATATTTACCCATGGTTTACCCATGTCTCGCATGTGCGTGTGTGTCATCTAATTTTACCAAAAACTATTTTTCCGATTCGTACCGTCCGTCCGATGCCGACGTATGTGCGCGTACCTTTATTTCTATTTAACACCTTTTTGAACTTCTTGACTAGACTTCTAGACTAGTACACATTCTTTTATTTTCTTATTTGAAAACTTTTTTTAGATCTACAAGTTTTAGATATGTAAAATTTATTACATTTACACCTTTGAAATAAATTTGTAATGGTTCTATTTTGATTTTGTGGTAAATTGGGTTATTCAAATTTTAGAAAGCTTAAAATTAAATAACTATACAGGGTTATTTTTGAGTTAATACTTTCCTTTAAACACTATATAAGATGCAAGAATAAAAGACAATTTTTCAAATAAAATTTTGTCCGAAAATATTTCCTTTCCGAGATACAGGGTGTTTCAGAAAAAAATGCCTTTTAACACGCTTTTATTAGCTTGGGTTGTATGTATGTATGTATGTAACGGAATCTTTGGGCTTAATTTTCACCAACTTCCAGCGATTCGATTTCTTTGAAACTTTGCACACGTATCAAGGACCCATGACAATGCAATAATCTGCAAACAGTATCCCGTTATCCTGATTAGGATCGCCTGGATAAAAAAATCCTTTATAGATTTTCTGTAGGAGAGTAACAGAGAAAGAGCTAGTGCGCGAGTTGCGCATGCGTGCAGTTTCGGACGTACTCTCAGCATAAGGCTGACAGAAACTTGTTCGGAGAAGTTGCGTTCTGAAACCCCATTCAACAGTGAAGCTTTCAATGAAATAATTAGATTACGAAATAGTTCGCGAAACATTTCAATATCACATGTCCGCAGAAAAGTAATTGATATATTGAACTAAACAATGAAAAATAAATAATAGTTTAAAAAAACTAAAAAACACGCTTTTATATGCAACCGAACTAAAAATTAGAAAATAATTTTTCAATACAAAGAGTTTGTATTACAGTAATAAAAGGTCAAACAATGAATCATAAATATATATCAAAATAAAATTATAATAAAATTTAACATAATAACAGAATAATTCACTTCAGAGTAAAAAGCGTGGGGTGCATTTTACTATTTTTTCATAACTTTTCCATCATAGATATTTACAAATAAAATAATTATAATATTTAATATATTAAGCACCCCACGCTTTTATTCTGAAGTGAATAATTCTGTTATTATCTTAAATTTTATTATAATTCTCTTTTGAGCTATATAATTATGATTCATTGTTTGACCTTTTATTACTGTAATACAAACTCTTTGTAATGAAAAATGATTTTCTAATTTTTAGTTCGGTTGCATATAAAAGCGTGTTTTTAGTTTTTTAAACTATTATTTATTTATCATAACTTTCCTACCACGTTAGATATTTCTACCAAATTTGGTACACTTTTTTGACCATTACATTACATTTTTGCTAAAAAAGTAGAATCTTGTTGGAACACCACTAGTAATTTGTTTTTTAACAGCAAAAAATGCAATTTAAAAAAGTGTACCAAATTTTGTGAAAATATCTGGACTGGTAGGAAAATGATAAAAGGCATTTTTCCTTAAAACTTTTTCACCCTGTCGCGCGGAAAGAAAGCATATTCGGGCATAATTTTATATGATTTTTTTATTTTCTTACAGTTTATACAGTGCTAAATAGTTCTTTTTGTACCGTGGGCGTAAAATAGCACTTTTACGCCCACGGGCAGGCGTAAAAGTGCTTTACGCCAGAGGTGCAAATAATATTTTTGTACGACTGAAATTAATATAAAAGCATTCTCTGTAGTTAGGAGTAAATTTCCCAGCTTTTATTGTTTCAAATTGTAGTCAGTATACTTTTAACATAGGTTTAATTAAATAAACTGTTGTCTTACCAAAAAAAAATGAGACCATATTTAATTTTATTATTGTTTTATTAAATTATAAATGCGGGCGGTTTTGATGCTTTTTGCCCCAGAGCGTAAAACTGCTATTTTATTTATAAATGCGGGTGTTTAAAATATTTTTTGCCCTAGGGCGTAAAAGTGCAATTTACACCCTTAAATGGGGCGTAAAATTGTATTTTACGCCCGGTCGTAACAAAAAAGGTATTAACTTAAAAAATAATACTGTATAATTAAAAAGTAGTTTTTTTCACCAAAATACTTTTTTTAATTTTTGTTTTTTATAACTACTTCACTGCTTACTAACGAGGTTCCACTATCTTCAAAAATATGTCTAGTAATGGCGTGAATAACCCTCCTAAAAATTAATGGCGCTCCTAGACAATCAGATAAAGTAATGTTGAAAACATTTCGGACACATGCATCTTCATTCGTTGAGCTGCGTGTCACAACAGTTTGTTTGTGGAATGTTGTTCAAATTAAATGGATGATATTTTACCTAATGTAAACAGTATGTCCAGGAAATGTTATAAGAAAACGTAAATTTGGATTTAATTATAAATTTTGATTTTTTTATAATAATAAGTTAAGTTAATAAAATAAAACAAAAATATACTTTGTTCATAGTCACTTTAATTGAATGTTTAGCCGTGGCAGCTGTTTCGTAGTACAACTACATTTTCAAACGTTGTACTACGAAACAGCTGTCACAGCAAACATTCAATTAAAGTGACTATGAGCAAAGTATATTTTGTTTTATTTATTAATTTAAATGTACGGTCACAAAGTAACGGACGAAACCATAAATTCTTTAATAAGTTAAGTGTTTTGATTAAATCACTGTTGTATACTGGAAAAAATCTTGTTTTTAAAATTCTCACTGATTTTTATTTTTTTGCATAATCGTGGTTCTGTAAGTTAGAGTTGGCCAAATTCATAAAATTTAAAAAAATATATGCCTTAAAATTTTGATAAGTTTTTGAAATGTCTTTACGTATAATAAATAAGAAAGCATTTTAACCTACTTACTAATTCTTTTTTCTTTTAGTTTTTAAATTAGATATTATAAAAAATGAGTCAAGATCAGTAGTGTAGCTAGGCAAGCAAAGGCGGTTTATACCCGACGTTTCGTTTTCAAGAAACCATCATCAACTTTATTTTTATATGGCTTGAAAAAAGAAAGTATCTGATCCCATTTTTTATTACAAATTCAACGTTGTATCACATGTCATATTTTAATTTTTAGTTAGAAGAAAAATTACATTTTCTCTATTTTTTTAAGTTATTTTTAAGTAGGCATTGCAAACAAATGCTTGGACGTTAATACCTGTTAAGAATTAAAATATGACATGTAATACATCGTGGAATTTGTAATAAAAAATGAGATCAGATAGAGGTGTACTTTTTCGAGCCATATAAAAAAATAAAGTTGATGATGGTTTCTTGAAAACGAAACGTCGGATATAAAATCTAAAAATACCATTATGTAGTAGCTAAAAAGTGCCAATAAAAAAGTGTTATTAGTTTTTTAAATCTCTTCAAATAAAGTCAGAAAAAATAAAATCGATATAGTTAAATTTTTGTTTTTGCCAAATATCTCAGCAGGCCATGAAATTTTTAAAAGTTTTTATATGGCATGTAAATAAGCAAAAAAACACAAATTTTTCCTAATTTAACCTTAGCTGTATCTCCAATAGGTACTGAGATTCCCATGCTTAGGATTCCTTATCTTGGACACACTATACTATATTAATTGATACACAAACTTGGCTTCCCAGGGTCTGAAGTGGCACCAACTATAAGCAGTCAAGCTCTGCAGAACAAAGAGGCATTGTCTGTGTCTCATTTAAGAATAACGTTAACTTGTATTAACACACAGTATCTATGGCTGCAATAGTTTTAAAAAATTGGTAATCTGTAAAAATCTCAAGCTGTAATTTTTTGCAACTAAAATACTTCTTATTGCGAGAAAAATAAAAAGAAAACAAAAAGAAATATAAATTTGACCTGTATTTCTAAATGTCCGAATTTTCTATAAAATAAAAGACGTGGAAAATTGTACATGTCCATGTTAAACACCAACCTGACGTTTGGAAACAAAGAAAAACGCAAAACTGAACCGAACTTATCCCGTGATATAAATATATAAAATTTCCATTTAGAAAATGCCGTCTCATGATAAATTCAAGACCGGCCAGTCAGAAGTCAGTCTGTGGATGCATATATTTCCCCGTTTGGGCCCCCGAGCCCCAATTGACCCCACTTGAGATGTTGAGCCTCTCGAACGTGACAAAATCTCCGCTGGGACTGTAACGGGTCTTTGGAACGATTCAAAATATTTTACGTTATGAAATATGGCGGCCGCATTTATTATAAAGGCTCGTACGAGCCGCAAGAGGACGGTTGGGCGATGGAAATGCTTAAATAACTTATGTGTCTCTATAAAGAGAATGAATGGCGTTGCTGGGGTTAAAAAGGTAAGTAATAACGGATAAATACAAGTTAAAATAAATCCATTTAAATTTTTGGTTAGATATATCTATAAAATATACAGGGTGATTCAAAAATGGATCATGAATTTTAAGAGGGTGATTCTACTTGACAAAATAAGGTTAGTGCTTCATATAATTTTTTTCAAAATGTCATTCGTTTTCGAGTTACAAGCCGTCAAAGTTTAATTTTAATTTTGGTTTTTTTGCCATATTGCATTTATTTTTTAACCAATCCAGTTGATATTTGGCACACTAATCGAGCTTGCAAATTCTAAAATTTTAAGACAAAAGTACTTTTTTAATACCGCCAGAGGGCACTTTACCTAAAACTTAATATAAAACTTAATTATATCATAACTTTTTTATTTTCACAGATATCGCAAAGCTGGAGGCGCCATTTTATAGACAATTAAAAACTTAAAAATAAGGTACTTTTTATTAAAGTCGATAAACCTCAGCGTTTAGGCACCGATAGACATCAAAGTTTTCATCAATTTCAATCAAATTACCTACATACATACAGGGTGTCCAGTAACTCAACCGAACAAACTTTACAGGGCGATTCTACAACAGAAAATAAGAAATAAACCTTATATAAACACATGTCCTAAACGTCTTAGTTTTTGAACTACGGGGTGTTAAAAATTAAAAAAAAAAGATTTTTTTAAATATTTAACACAGCGTAGTTTAAAAACTACGACGGTTAGGACATATGTTTATATAAAGTTTATTTCTTACTTTCTGTTGTAGAATCGCTCCTGTAAAGTTTGTCGGTTGAGTTACTGGACACCCTGTATGTATGTAGGTAATTTGATTGAAATTAATAAAAAGTTTGATGCCTATTGGTGCCTAAACGGTGAGGTTTATTGACTTAAATAAAAAGTATCTTATTTTTAAGTTTTTGATTGTCTATAAAATGGCGCCTCCAGCTTAAATTAAAAATAATAAAACAGCATTTAATTTTGGTCAAACAAGGTATACTTCTTTAATCTCCAAAAAGTAGACTGTTTTCGAAATAAACGACTTTTTTATTAGGTTGCGCACGAACACTCTAAAATTTAACAACGATAAAGTTAGAAAAAGCTACTGATTATAATATATGGTCAAAATGTTCACCATCCTCTTGGATGGTGAACATTTGAACATATATTATAATCAATAACCATTAGTAGAACACCTTCGTGCGCAACTAATAAAAAGTCGTTCGAAAACGATGCACGAGATTAAGTATACGCACGACCAAATGCTGTTTGTATTTTTAATTTAAGCTGGAGGCGCCATTTTATAGATAATCAAAAGCCAAAAATGAATCTTTTATTTAAGTCAATAAAACCTCTCCGTTTAGGCACCAATAGACATCAAAGTTTTCATCAATTTCAATCAAATTGCCTACATACATACAGGGTGTTCCAGTAACTCAACCGACAAACTTTACAGAGACAATTCTACAACAAGAAAGTAGAAATAAACTTTATAAACATATGTCCTAACAAATCTTAGTTTTTAAACTACGCTGTGTTAAATATTTAAAAAAAAATCTTTGTTAACACCCATGGATAAAAACTAAGACGTTTAAGACATGTGTTTATATGGTTATTTCTTACTGTTGTCGGTGGCTCTAACCCTGTAATGTATGTAGGTAATTTGATTGTGACGAGACATTTAAACGCTGATTTATCGACTTTATTATTTTTAAGTTTTTAAAATGTCTATAAAAATGGCGCCTCCCTTTGCGTCATCTGTGAACAAGGGATATGTTGTATTAAGTTTTAGGTAAAAAGTGATAAAAAATACCTATCTTAATTAGAATTCACTCAGTTAAACCATAATGACGAACCAAATTAACTTTGACATGCTGTAACTCGAGCAAACGACATTTGAAAAATTTATAAAAACTCTACCTGTCAGTAAGTCACCCTTAAATTTCGCGATCGTCACCTGTATCTGTACAATGATATATCTAACCAAAGAACCCAAATGAATTTATTACAACTTGTGTTATCCGTTATTACTGCACGCTTTTAACCCCGGCACCATACAAGACACATAGAGCAAGCTTTCCATCTTAACCTCTCTTGCGCTCGTACGAGCTGCCTGCGTACGCCATATTTCATAACGTAAATATTACGAATCGTTCAAGAGACCGTTACGATCCCCGGCGGGATTTTGTGAGAATGAGGTGTTTGGTTTCAAAGAGGCAACAATGTATCCGCAGACGACTGGCCGATGTTATCGTGAACGGCCTAGAGAAATTTTATATATCACGGGATAAGCTCGGTTCGGTTGCGTTTTCTTCCAAACGTCAGGTGGTGTTTGGCTGTGGACGTAATACAATTTTCCACGTCTTTATTTATGAAAATTCGGTTTCTATTAAAATACGAGGTCCTTTTGTTTCTTTTATTTTCTCGCAATAAGTATTTAGTTGCAAAAAATGCCCAACAGATTTTACAGATTGTTTTGCAACAACCATCGTCACTATGTGTTAGCCAGGATGCGTTGATAGCCAAATGCAGACATTCTGCGGAAAGCTGACTGCTGGTGCCGCTTCAGGCCTGAAACGGGTTTGTGTATCAGTAATATATTATAGTGTGTCCAGGCTATCGGTACCTAAACCGGAGACACAGCAAGGTTGCTTATTTATGCATATAAACTTTAAAAACTCATGGCCTACTGAAGATGTTGGCAAAACCTATCGACATTTTCTGACTTTTATTTGAAGAGATTTAAAACTAATAACACTTTTTTATTGGCTGCTTTTTAGCTACTACATAGTAGGTATTTTTAGATTTATATCGACGTTTTCGTTTTCAAAGAGCCATCATCAACTTTATTTTTTTATATGGCTCGAAAAAAGTACACCCTCTATCTGATCTCATTTTTATTACAAATTCCACGATGTATTACATGTCATATTTTAATTCTTAGCAGGTATTAACGTCAAGCATTTGTTCAATGCCTACAAAACAACCAAAAAATGAGAAAATGCAATTCTAACTAAAGTAAAAATATAACATGTGTTATAATAAAAAATGGGATCGAAATCACTTTCTTTTTTCAACCATACAAATAAAGTTGATGATGGTTTGGCAACGAACGTCAGTATATTCCGCTTTGCTTGCCTAACTACACTACTGATCTTGACTTTCATTTTTATAATATCTATTTAAAACTAAAAGAAAAAGAAAATTAATGAAATAGGTTAAAATGCTTTCTTTATTATGCGTAAGAACATTTCAAAAACTTATCAAATGCAAGGCATATATTTTAGAATTTATGGTACTCTAACTTACAGAACCACGATCGTGAAAATTGCAAAGGCTAGTTTCAAATATCAGCAATTTGAAACACAAAGAATTTATGGTTTCGTCCGTACTGTGACCGTACATTTTAAATTAATAAAATAAAACAAAAAATATACTTTCGTTTCTGGTCACTTTGGTGAATGTTTAAGCCGTGACAGCTGTTTCGTAGTACAACGTTTGAAATAGTTAATACCTTTACTGTCATGGTAAAGTGACTATGAGCAAGTATATTTTTGTTTTATTTTATTAACTAACTATTATTATAAAAGATCAAAGATATTAAATCCAAATTTTCTTATAACGTTCCTAGACATACTGTTTACGATAGGTAAAATATCGTCGACTGAGCTTGAACGGCATTCCGCAGGCAAACCGTTGTGACGGCTCAACGAATGTCCAGGCTGTTTTCAGCCACTTCCCATCTGATCTAGGAGCTTTCGTGTTATGAACATATTGCTGAGATAGTGGAACCTCGTTAAAGTAAGCTTTAAGTGGCTAGTTATAAAAAACAAAAAATTAAAAAAGTGACACATTCTGTATACAGTATTTTTTGAGTTAATGCCTGACCGGCAGGCAGCTAAGCTGGTGTAAATTGCCTTTTGTACAAGCAAAAAAAATGTTTTCAAGCCACCACATTAAATAAAATAGCGGTTTACCTGGACAAAGCCACCACATTATAATTTAATAAAACAATAATAAGAGTAAATATGGTCTCATTACTGATAGACAACAGTTTATTTGTAAAACCTATGTTATATACTGACACAATTTGAAGCAATAAGCTGATACTCACAACTTACGGAAGAATATTTATAATTTCAGTCATTACAAGCACCTCTGGCATCAAACACTTTACACTGCCGGGCGCTCAAAAGTGCATTACAAAACAAACTGTAAGAAAAATAAAAAAAAATCATATAAATATCTTCCCGAATATGCTTTCTTTCCGCGCGACAGAAATAAAGACCACTGGGAAAAAAATATTTTTGTCATTTTCCTCTCGGTCGGATCATTTCTGAAAATTATTACCTCACCGTGCATTTTGCTGTTAGAACAGATGTTCCTAACAAACAGCAGTGGGTGTGGTCAGGCCGCCCTTTGGTAAATATCTAACGTATTGAGAAAGTATGGAAATGAAATATTGGTTTAAAACTCACCACTCACCTCCTTTAAAATTGAAATCGTGCGTTACAAGAAGTTTAACATTACAGTAATAAAGGTCAAACAATGAATCGTTATGGCTCGAAGGCGTATAATAAAATTTAAGATAATAACAGAATTGTTAAAGC